>WBMY01004226.1:372-15255 GCA_013397315.1 Donacobius atricapilla
TTTTTTTTTTTTTTTTTTTTTTTTGCTTAGCAAACACAGCAGATGATATTGCACGGCATAAAGTGAGAACAGTAGCAAAGCTTAAAAAAAGTAACTTAAGGAAATCTTAACGCAGTACAGGAGATACTCATACCCAACCCAGGGCAATGCCTAGCGCACTGCACTTGTCATCGCTACACACAAAAATACAGAAGAAGCGCTTGACTAAGAGAGAGAGTGAGGAAATATCAGCAATCAACCGTAATTAGGTACAATAATCACTTAGTCTGAAATGCAGATGCAACGCATAAACTACCGCTGCTTCCTAATGGGCGAACTAAAGATGGCAGCCAAGGGCTTTAGCAAAATCTTCGCTTCGTTTTCGTTTTTTTTTTTTCTTTTTTTTTTTTTTTTTTTTTTTTTTTTGGTTTTGTTCCGTTGCTCTGGAAGAACTCGCGCTTGCTCTGGGAAGATTTCCTACCCCTGCGGAGCTGGGACCTGTGATTGTCTGTGGCGCCCTGGCTGCGGCGGGGCCGGGGCAGGGCGGGGGGCTCACGGCTCCCCAGGCAGGTCGCACACAGGGCCGTGCCCTGCATTCCCCGCTGCTCGGGACAGGGCCGTGCCCTGCATTATTCCCCGCTGCTCGGGACAGGGCCGTGCCCTGCATTATTCCCCGCTGCTCGGGACAGGGCCGTGCCCTGCATTCCCCGCTGCTCGGGACAGGGCCGTGCCCTGCATTCCCCGCTGCTCGGGACAGGGCCGTGCTCTCCATTCCCCGCTGCTCGGGACAGGGCCGTGCCCTGCATTCCCCGCTGCTCGGGACAGGGCCGTGCCCTGCATTCCCCGCTGCTCGGGTCGGGCTGCAAAACTAACGCGGCCCCACGGTGAGGATGCAGGAAGTGCAGGAAACGCAGAACATTCCGTGAAAAACCAAACTAGCGGGACGGGACGGGACGGGGAACGGCGGCTCCCCGAGCACAGTTTGTCCGGTGCTCGCTGGCTCATGCCGATTCACAGACTCATTGTTTGCCTCCCCCTCCACGTGAAGCAGAACTCATTGCACAGCATTAGCTCCTGTATTGAAAGCAGATGCCCACCAACAGATCATTTAATGATCCTTCATTTCAGAGCGTCTTTATTGCCCCATTTCAATACTTGAAGTATAAAAATGTACCTAGAAAGTGTAACTTCTGACCAAAAGCTCAGACCCTGCCCTTGTCCTTCCCTCCCTCAATCCCTTCACTATCCCCTCAAAGGAAAATGAGGTACACCTGGGGCTCAGCTACTGCACGGGAAAGGAAATATTTACAGCCAGCACACACCGTGTCAGTACACAACATTTAGTTGAACCAGAATCTAGTCTTTATGCAAAATAAAACACAAGTGAGTGGCATCCCATTCTCTGTGCCATGATGCCATCATCAGCTTTGCAGAAGTATCATTGTCATTACTCTTTTTTTTTTTTCCTTTNTTTTTTTTTTTTTTCCTTTTTTTTTTTTCCTTTTTTTTTTTTTTGCTTTTCAACTCCGAACTGCCTTGTCCTCCCTGGAGCTGCAGGGGTGGCAGGGCAGCTGTGTGCCCCTGGCAGGGACCCTGCACAGGTCCCTGTGTGCTCCCCCACGGCCGGGGCACCACGGTGCTGCTGCGCCCCGAGCCTGGCAGGAGCCGCAGCTCCCTGGGGACCCAGCTGTGCCCCAGCTGTGCCCAGCTGTGCACCAGCTGTGGCCCCGTGCCATCCCTGCCTGCAGGCCCTGCCTGGGGAGCAGGTGACCTGCTGGTGGCCCACGGGTGGCCCCGAGCCTCTCCGACCTGCCTGTCCCACCGCAGGGGCCTTTCCGTGAGCAAGGTTTCCAGATTCAAGTCAGCTTTTCTCCCGAGGCCCGCGCCTGCGACGTGCGTGCGCTACCCGTGCGAATGGCGAAGGAAAATAAAAACTCAGCAAAATCTCTCACAAATGCCAGTGCTTTTAAACATTAAACGACTTTTAAATTCTTTGGATGTGTGGGTCTCACCCACAAAGCAATCTTTCTAGAAAAAAGACAAATAAATTAAAGAAAAAAACACACTAATAATGCCTTTCTGCTTTCTAAGTGACAAAAGTACTACCTTGAAACACTCATTTTGGCATGTACAAGTTGGGGGGAAGGGAGGCCTGGGGGGTAACCTGGCAGTGTTTGTAACACGGGTGGAAGTGCATGCCAAGACAAGGCTGAAGATACACCCTGCAGTCAAGAGAAGCACTCTCCTTCAGTTCATCTCAGCATCAAGAATGAAAAGATTGTAACATAAAGCTTTGGCCATTTTTGAATCTACTATATACAATTTTTTTTAAACTACATAGTCATAAATTAAAGCAGTGATTAAATAAGCGTATACAAAATGTAATTAAATTAAAAGTCACAGCACATTATAGAGAAAAAAATAGGAACCATTTATCACAGAAGAGAATATTTTTTTTTTACCCTGTGAAAAGAACATCGACTAGCAAACACAACGCATCCTACTTGAAACAAAAGTAATTGAAGCCACGTTTCCCTTTCTTGCATTCATTGCAAACAGCAATCTTTACCCACTTTGAAACATTCCCAGGAATAAGATCTTCCTTGAGTATAACAGAAAAGTTCTGCCAAAAAAAAAAAGGAAAAAAAGAAGAAACCCAAACCCAAACCAAACAATACAAACAAAACAACCCCTACAAAATAAATAAGAATTATAAAGCTTTTTTTTAAGTAACCTTAACAATTATCAAACTAGTAAGTTCTGCCTTATCACATAGACTCTCTATACAACATAACCCTAAAGATTTATTACTATGAGGTATTTGGAGGAATTGGTAAAAGCGATGCACGGCCTGTCTGGGCTGAGGGACTCAAGCTGCTTTGGGGGAAAGGATGGGGAACCTTTGGTTTGTCAGCAAGAAAGTGGAAAAAAACATTTTCCTTTGGTATCAAAGAAAGTTTCATTGCATGGTTGCACGGCAAAAAGCACCACGGTGAAGAATTATTCCTTTTTTTCATTAGTGGCCTTTCTAACAGGCTGAGGTATTCAAAGAGTATAAGGTGAGAGATAAAGAGGTCAACAGCGGTTTAACACTTTGGTTCAAGCAAGGCACTCGTCCTATGAGTTTACAAAGTTTGCAACATGTTTGCCAAGAGCTTTATTATTATTATTATTATTATTATTATCCTTATCATCGTCAGTAGTAGCAGTTGTAGCAAGAGAAGTATTCGTAAGGTTATTAGCATTACCACTAAGAATGAAGACAAGGTTACACACTGAGTGAAGGTGAGGAAGGGGGTCAGGGGATGGGGGTAAGAAGGAGGATGAGTTCCCTTTCCAGACCAAGGCCGTGCATGAAAAATCTTTGGTATTCTTTGGTATCATCAATGTGATTAAAATCACCAATGGAAATCGAGTGAGGTAGCGTCTTTGGTTCACACTATAAATAGTAGATCTTTACACACTTTTTTTTTCTTTTTTTTTTTTCTTTTTTTTTTAACACGTGGAAGTAGCTATTCCTTACCTTTTGCTTCTTTGTCTTTAGCAAATAGTTACCAAATGTATTGTAAAGCTAACCACACCACAATAATAAACCAGGAGGCTAAGCAAAGTCTCAAAATTAGCCCCTGGGCCTTTGAATGCACCCAAACGCAGTGAGATAGAAAAGGGTAAGTGCTTTCTCTTTGTTTGCTAAATGCATAGTTTTCATCCCTATGTACAAAGGAGGAGGAAGAGGAGGAGGATAGGAGGAAGAGTAGTAGAAAGAAGGAACATTTTTTGGGGTAAAAATGTCTTGTTTACAACTCAGGTGAGGAGAGGTGTCCTAAGACTCTTTGGTATCAGCTCAGCAGTGTTTCCGAGCCCTCCGGGCAGAGCAGCCCCTGGGGCAGTGCCCACCACCACCGCGGCCTTGTCCTGAAATCCCAGGAGAAGAGCGGTGCCCACGGGCAGCCCTGGGGCTGCTCTCATGCCAGGCCACCCCGGCCACTCGGCTGCTTGGGAATTTGCTCCTGGCGTGGCGTGTGCAGGAGCAACTTCTCAAGCCAGCCCCCAAAAGTTGCTGGCTGGCTCGCTCTGGTGGGGTTTGCTTTACCTGAGTAAGGAGAGGAGGCTGCGGCCCTGGAAAGCCACACAGGGCTGACAGAGCGCTGTGGGGCAGTCTGAAGGAGGAAATTTTTTTTGTTTGTTTTGTTCTTTTTTTTCCTAGAAATGTAATGATGCCATTTACAATGGGGATGGATGCGGACAGTTCACCTCTTGGCCAGCCTCCCCCTGTGGGTCACTGCGGTCATGTTTGGATGCAGCCTGTTAGCTAAATGCATGTTCCTAATGCCCTCTTGCCCATGGAGTCACCTTTGACTGAAGCCCCATCTCCTGATGCTCCCAAACTGTTTCGGGTTCTGCTCCCTCTCCTAATCCTGCCTGGCAGAGTTTTAGATCCTCTTGTCGAATTTGAAACTAATTTCGATTTTGTCAGGAATGAAATGAACTGAAAGACTAACACTAACAGACAGAGACAGGTTTCCTGGGTAATGTTAAATGCAGCATTAGAAGAAACTCCCCTTCAAGGATGCCCTGTGGAGTAATGGCACCAGGCGGAGCAAGGGAGCACCAGGTAACCTGTCCGCGCTTCAGTCGGTGTGGCCGGGCAGTCTGCTCAGAGGTAACACAGCTTTCCAGGTAGACTGAGCAGTTCCAGAGTTATTTGCTTCACGTTTTGAAGGAAATTAAAGAAAAGTGTGTTCTTTGCCTATCCAGAGTATGAGGCGCATATTGCTTATGGGAAGAGTGGTTTGTTCCTAATGGCTTAGAGAAAACCAAAAGGTTTCTATCTACCTAAACAGATGTAAAAAACCCAAAACACTTAAAATCTCTAACTTGTGCATCAGTTTTAGTGTGTGTGGACATGTGTGTGGACATGTATACATACATGCATACATCCCGTAAAATGTGTGTGCATGTACATATACACAGTCCTATTTAGGGGCTTGCATGTGTGTGTATCAGAGATCCTGAAATTGCATATTGGGTGCAAATTTAATGCTGGTATGAAAGTTCTCTTTGGTTTCAGCAAGTAGTCTATAAAGACAATACAATGGAAATACTAAAAATGCGGTGATGTACTTTGAATTTCCCTGCATTTTTAAATTCTCAAGTTTTAAATAAATAAGGCTTTATTCTCTAAACTATAGGTACGTTACAAAGCAGTGTTTTGCTGGAAAAAACTAAACCGTTAGTTATCACTGTCCTTTATTAACCTTACACTAATGAGACTGCATTCATAAGGTACTTTGTATGAGAGCTTATCAATGTTTCCATGTCAATTATGTCTCCATGGGGATGGAACACTTCAAAAGAAAGCTTGCTAAAATTTAAGGTAAGCTAGAGACTCAAAAAATGTCCAGATTATATTCCATTTTCATAGATAATTGCTTTGTCAGCCTTAAAGTGGGTTTAACATACTGAAATACGGAGAAATATTTAGTGCCAAAAATACTGGGTTTATTTCACTTTATTTTAATAAAGAGATATTTCACCTGTATTCTACACACTGGATGGAAATAAACTGTATACCCTGAACCTTGACTAGACCCTGTCCTCTTGGGAAATAACTGGTGCTACAAATGTTGCTCTACTTTGGTGTCACTGGTATTTTGAGTGGGCTTCATCCCTCAAACCAGCATCTGCTACTGTTTATAGTGTTTGGATTCTAGTTTACCTTGAATTTTCCTATTTTCCTTTATTTTTTTTTTCTTAAAAACAAAAAGGGTGGAAGTAAGATTACTTATTTCTAGTCCTTGCATTGGGCCTATACCTGCATAATTGGTTATTTTGGAATTTAATATACCTAGCATAATTACTACAGTAATTTGAAATACCAGTTAGAAATCTAACAGGCACATGTATGGTTTTTAGTCTATTTTCCCCTTAGATTAAAATTTAATATGCGGATGGTGCACGCTTCTCTCTTCAATTTTATCAGAGTAGGAATGGGATGATTTTTCTCCTGTGGGTCTGTTAGCAACAGAGCATTTAAAGCTTTTCAACTACAAACTTTAAACTATTTCATGCATTATCCTGACTAATAGATGAGCAAGAAAGAATGTATGGGACAAAAGCTCAGCCTGCTACACATAGATACAAAACCACAAAACATCGGGCTGTATCTCGGAGCCATGAGAATTTTGCTCTTGACTTCAGAGGGATCAATTCCTCCTTCCAAAAGCACTGCTGGAGCTCCTCTTGGAGCTCCTCCCACAACATTAACTGATGTTGTACCACTGTTTGCAAGAGGAAAAGACCACGAGCCTTCCAAGTTGTTACTATTCCTTTGCCTGGTAAAGTCGATAGGTAAAAAAAAGCTCACTAATGTCAATGAGTATTGATCAGACGCTGAGCCCTGTGGTTTTGCATCCCTCAATTCGTTTCATTTTTGCATGCTGAGTGCCTCGGGTCTCCTGTTCGCAGGCTAGATGGCAGAGCTGAGCCACGCTGCAACACAGCGCCCGGGCTGCAGCCCGCGACAGCGCCTGGGGACAGTGCCTGGGGACAGTGCCACACGCGGTGCCACACGGTGCCACACGCGGTGTCACACAGTGTCACACACGGTGTCACACACGGTGCCACACGCGGGGTCACACAGTGTCACACACGGTGTCACACGCGGTGTCACACACGGTGCCACACACGGTGCCACACAGTGTCACACAGTGTCACACAGTGTCACACATGGTGCCACACGCGGTGTCACACAGTGTCACACACGGTGTCACACACGGTGCCACACGCGGTGTCACACACGATGCCACACGGTGTCACACACGGTGCCACACACGGTGCCACACGCGGTGTCACACACGATGCCACACACAGTGTCACACGCAGTGTCACACGCGGTGCCACATGCGGTGCCACACGCAGTGCCACACGCGGCTCTGACACGTGGCTCCTTCCTGTGCTCCCGTTGAAGTCAGCGAGGAAAGGGCTCACTGAGCTCAATGGAAGCAGCATCCCATTCTCAGTCCCCAGTGCTCTGCCAGGGGCTGTGATCTCCTCGGGTGACATTCTTTCTTGCCAATCACAGAAAGAAACCATAATGTGGTTTTACTAATTGCAAATAACAGTCTTGATTACAAGTTTTATGTGTTATACAGTTAGATTAGTTTATACCTATAACTCTACATAGTATTTGTGTAAAAATAGCTTTGGAATATTAAAATCATTGCAATAAAATACCTGCAATATAATTATTAAATGTGTTCTTTGGTAGCTAGTCGATTTTTTTATGGATGGAATAGTTTTCCTTTTTTAAATCTGAACATTCCTTAACAAACAAAGAGAATGCACTGGTTTAGGTACCATTCAAAATTTCTTTGCCTAGTTTGAACTTGTTTCCAGGCATTGCACCAGTCAAGTTCAAACTGTGAAACAGCAAAAATCACACTACCGTTCCAAGGAATTCAGACGACTCCACGCTTTGTCGGCTGTGCCCTGGCACAGCCCTCTCTGGAGACCAGCCCTGACTAAGTCCCTACCCACTGGCGTGTACGCAGTACAGATACACTGAACTCCTTCATGGCAGCTGCTGTGGACATGAAGAGCTGTATCCAAAGAGATGTCTGTTCAATGACAGGAAATCACTATGCTCCAAACCACTAAACAGCCAAGTACGGTGAAGATGATAATGGGCAAAGGTGTAAGACCAGTGGTCTGTTCCTCTTCTCTTTGCTTTCCGTTTCGTTCCCTCCATTTCGCCTTCTTCTTCCTCTCTGTTTTTTTGCAAGTCGTCATCCTACTAAAGTGTGTGTCTTAGAACAAAGTCATAATGCAGGTGAAATAAGTCTTTGGTTTCTTTGGACTTATAAATATTTTTTTTCAAATAGTTTTAAGTATAAACCTGCTATTTTGAGGTCCTGGTCTGTCTTTATTTATTTATTTATTTATTTTTAAAGCTTTTCCACCGAGGTTTTAGTTCGTGGTTATTCCTTCATGCTTTGGTACAAGTGCTTGATGAAGAAGATGAGTTGCCTGAATTGGAGCTGCCCTCGTCTTGCCACTTATCCAGACTCCTCCTCCGTGCATTCATGAAAAAGTTGCTGACGGTGCTCAGCTCCAACCCGAGCTGCTGGGAAATGGTGATTTGTAATTCTTTGGACGGACGCTTATTTTCCTTGAATATTGCATGTAGAGTTCGACGCTGGACATCAGTGAAGACCAACCGAGGCTTTTTGGGTGTATTCCCTCTATCCTTCCCGTGTTCTTGTTCTTTCCTCTTGCACGCTGCAAGAAAAGGGAGGACAGTTAGAGAGGGCTGGCAGAGGAGTATGTGGGAACACAGTACAGGGCACATTAGGGAAAAAGGGCTGTTCATGTCAGCTTCCAAATCTGGACAGGATGTGGGACATTAAAATCTCTTACTTATTATAAGCTATTACGAGTATAAGGAATAAAAGTTGTAAAATACCTTTGTTGTTGTCTGTTAAAACTCAGCAAATGCTATTACTGAGAGCTTACATTTTGATACCACCCACTAGTGCTGAGAATTTACCTATTTAATATCTCTAGGAGGTAAAGTGGAAAATCAGTGAACTCTAAAGTTAACTTGGGTCATATTTTTTACCATTATTAGTTGCTTTCAATCCATTTCCGTAGCTTTTTGTTGACTGAGAAATAAGGAACAGTGAGAAAACAGGGTGCTACCACAGTCTTACCGGTCAGATGTATTCCAAACAAAATAAAACATGTTTTGTCATGTAAAACAGTGGTATAGTAAATCTTCATTACAGAATTCTCCTTATTTCATCTATCATCCCTTCTTCCCCTTTGGGAATGTTATTTTGCTCTACATTATTAAAGGGTGCTTGCACTTTGAAATCTGCCTCCCAGATCACCTTCCAGGCAGGATCTGATGGGATGTGAGGGAGACTCCCAGATCAGTCAGCCTTAGACTTCTGCCAGCTCATCTTGTTAGCATTCTGCTAGGATAAAATTTCCTTGGGAGGACAGATTCCTCTGTCTCAGTTTCAAAATTGTCTGAAGTTGTCTTTTTCCCTTTTTCCTCTAACAATGTCCTTTAATTCTAATTGAGAAATGTGTTCCTGAAGGTAATATGAATGTTTTTTCTCTGTGTCTGTCTGTAGTCCTGGCTTTTGTGGAGACCAGTACTGATTAAATGAAGAATTTTCTGCAGTATGTCTACTTACGCCATGGATACTGGAATGAAAGCGGCAAATTACTTTCCAAAGGTCCTTTCTACAACTTCTGTTACTACTGAGAGCCAGCCCTGGCATGAGGGTTTCATTGCTTGCGGGAGGTATAAAAATAGTCATCCACCTTTTGTATCTGAGAAATAGGAACAGCACAGATCAGGGGCCAGGAGCTGTGAAGGGTCCTTCTGCTGGCCCAGGCAGGGACCAAGACACTTGGTGGCTCAATCCCCTCTGAGGCTTTCAAAAAGGTCCCTAACAATAAATATTCCAGCCACATACTCTTTCATAAGAAATCACACGTCAATAAAATAGACTGGGCTGCCAAACTCATGTCTCCTACAGGAATTTTTATCTGAAAACCTTTGAAGAATGCTTTGAAGTTATATCCTGACCTCTAAAACACTGTGGAGGTTCTGGGCCAAAAACCAGGTTACCTCATGCACACGAGCCCCTGCTGAAGCCAAACTGCTGAATTCACTGTGGGGATTGCTGCCTGCTGAAATAATCTGCATCCTCACTGGAGGTTAACATTGGCAAGTCAAGGGTTAAAAATACTTTTACAAGAATAGTCTGTTATTTACTGGCAAATATTAAGAATGAGGATACCAACATCATCTCAGTCTTTTATATATGTCTGACCATTTGATAATCAGAAATTCCTGGGAAAGCAGCTGCAGGAGCTCAGCTTTGTAACAGCCTCAGCCTCCAGCTCTGACTGCCCCTGCTGACAGGCTCCGGCAGAACAGAAGACAAACCAGGAGCAGACAGCTTTTGCTGTGCTTCATTTCTGCTCATGCTGCTTTACACCTTCCTTTTTCAAAGGCTACACAAATTCCATCCTCCGCCTAGATACTCCATCCAGATCATAATTTGTCGCAAAATCCTAATGGCACAGAAAGCGCGATCCAAGTCAGTGCTGTGCAATGCTTCAGTGTGAACCATCACATCACAAACGACAGTCACAGCAGTAGGTACAAAGCCAGCGCAATTAGCGATGTGAGCCTCCGGGGCTTTGATCACAAGCTACTACATGAGTTCTCTGAAATAGTAGGGAATAACAAAAAAAAAAAAAACAAAACCATCTATCGTGAAACTAGCTTGCATAACACATTGTCTTCCTGAATTTGTGATCATTTCCTGAAATGTAGTATTCCTGAACAATTATTTCCATAGGAATTGTCCCAAGAGTTACAACATACCTTGTTCCTCAACTTCAATTGTATCAAAAACCTCTTAATTAATGCGAGTGACATCAACAGAGGAAAGGAAAAAAAAAGCTCATTACTAGGGAGAAAAAAATAAAACCTATCTAGCCTATGATACAAATAAGCCGATTTTACTATTTCGCAAATATTTTCAGCTCTACTTCCATTAGCATTTGCCAGAGGCAGATTGAGGGCAAAAACTTCCCAACATGTCAATTGTTCCAAGAGCCCTTGCACTGCCAGGCCTCAGGTTGTGAGCAGCAGGGGTGGATACCACCTCTCATCTTCTGCCTTGTCCAGGCTCAGGAATATTAATAGCACTTAAAAATAAATAATGGTGATAATGAAAAACTGTAATAGGGTTTCCTCGCGATCGTTTTCCCTGCATTGGAGCCAATCAATTTTAATAATAAATTGTAGCTTCCAGCTTGCCAGAGAACAAATGTACACCATGGGATAAAATCTGCTCCAACATGAGAGTAGATCCAGAGCAGGCCTGGAGATTGGCCAGCTCACGGGGCAAGGGCTGGCAAAGTGGGGCTGCCAGGCCCTCTGACAGCAGCCTGAGCCAGGTCCTGCCCAGGCAGAGTGGCTGCGCCTGCTCTGCCCAGGTCCTACCCTGATGCCAGGCCCTCCCCTAATGTCCGCTGAGGTCAGGCACCAGAGACATCAACTGAAATGGCTTTTTTGGAAAAACACCAGAGACTGTCTTCACAACAATTTATCACACGCTCCATCTCTCTTTTATCTTACATAGCAAAAGCTAATAACAGTAATTTGCACTGATGTCCTTCTTGTGCCCCTGCCCTTGAGCATTGTGAGTGGACCCTCTCCCACAGCACAGACACTGAATTTAGGCGCTTTGCAGGGTGCTGTGCTCCCTAGAGGTGTGCGCCTCTCCCAGGACACACCTGCTGGCACCCTGCCCTCACTCCCTGCTGCAGCCAGCCCTGTTCTTTGTCTCCAGGCTGCCCTGGCTGAGCGATGCTCCATGAGATGCCTTTTGAAAAAGCCGTTAAGAAAATCTTGTTAAGAAAAAAGAAAAGCAGAGAATAAAGGAAGAGTCACCCTGACTCTGGCAACACACTTGCAGATATGACAATGTAATACTATCAGTGCCAGGAGGAGCCTTATAAATCCAGTCCTGAACTCTGGCCTCTCCCAGTCACTTCCATCTTCCTCTGCCCCAAGCAACAGATATTTTTGACACTTGCAATTCTCCTGACACAGCCCATCAATCTATTTTTGTCTCCCTTTGTTCCTTCTAAGTCACCCGAGGGATTTGGTCAAGTAAACTTGCCAGACCTTGTAAGGCCTGCACATCCCACTGAGGCCCTGCTGCTGTGCAGGGTGCAGAGGTGGGCTCTCACCTCTGCAGCTCTGCTGTCTGTTGGTGCTCTCCTGCGGCTCCCAGCTGGGTGCAGCATGGTGGGATTAGTTCTGCTCTGCCAGGGGTGTGAACAGGATCGTGTCCCCTATGAAAATGCACCAATTGCATCTTTAGGTTGATACAGTGAAGAGGAGGTTTTGCCTATCTGTGATATGAACAACATTTATTCAGCCTGTCTAAAAGTCAAGATTATAGTAAGCTCAGGTGTTAACCTTGATGTTTGATCTAGTGTTTCATCCCTAGAGAGTGGATTTCTTTTAAAAATTGAAGGAAAACCCCCCTGATTACTATACATCAATTTTCAGGAGCACCTGGTGTGGTACACATGTGCCTAGCCATTTCTGGCTAACCACAGTTTTCCTTTTTAAAAAACAGAAGCAAAGAATGAAACTGGCTATGCTCTCAATAAACCACATTTCTGATGGCTTCTGGTTTGGTTTGTGAACATAGAAAAATATCACCACAAGTTCTGTTGGCTACTTTTCTGGAAAACTGTCACTGAAACAGAGGGAACAACAATGGAAATTTTTACTTGGGCAAACCCTGCCCCAAGCCCTGTGAGCCTTTTGATGTCAGAGGACAACTCTCCCTGAGAGAGGCATTGCTCAGCTGGTGGCCCACTGGCAGGGGATGGAAAAGTGCAGACACGAGGTGGATTTGGGAGGTCTCAGGCCTGGCAGTGGGAGAGCTGTGCCCTTACATGCACAGCCAGGCCGAGGCAGCAGCCATGCCCTCTGAGGGCCACACTGCTCACCAGCTGCCTGCAGCAGTCCCCACAGCTCCAGCACAGCGGCACATAATGGCCACAACCAGATTTTTGCCTGTACAAAGTGGCTGGAAGGGCAGCAGGGACACAGGGCAGCCGAGGGAAGCACCAGCAGCATGGTAACATAGCTGCTCTTGGAAGAGAAGCGTAGTGCCTAGTCTCCTCACCCTGGGAAGGAGAAAGCCAAAGCACACAGGGGATCTCTGCTTACAGGGAGTTCTTTTCTCCTCTGTTTGCACCCAGAGTGAGTCCAGACCAGCAAGAGAGAGACACACACACAGTATTTCCCCAGCCATGCTGAATTCAGAGCCTGTGGACATGGAGAGGAGACTGTGTGTGAGTCACCAATGATGGGATACAAGATCTTTCACCCTGAGGTGACAGATCACATTTCCAGCTTGGGCCTGGGTCACTGCTGGACACAAGCCATTATTACCTGATGGCCACCAAGTGCCTTGTATGAGGTGATGTGGCAGCCTTCTATCCCTCCTCTTGCAAAAGTCTTAGTTATCCCAACCTCATGTGTACAGGACCGTCTTAAAGACGTAAAAAGCCCTTTCAGAAGTCTCTCTTTACATGTATTTTCTAATCCCCGTTGTGTCAGGTCTAGAAAATTCTGCTACAATCTGAACTGCTTCCACCTAGGAATCCTTTTCCAGATCATCTGCTTCTAGTTTTGAAATATCACACAGTATCCAATAACATGTTTGGAGAGTGAAAACTCTTCACTCTCCAAGCATGTTATTGGATACTGTGTGATGGTATTAACTGGAGAATATCCTGAGGGATATTCTTCTGTAGGAGGCTCTACCTTCTGGTGGAGAAAGCAGCAGTATTTCTGCAGGAGGCTAAAACTGCTTGAGGACTTTGGCCATCATAGGTAGTTCTAATCACACTGGCTACAACAGCTCAGTGGAAACAGGTAGCCAAAAGCTTATGGTAAATTCATGGTGGCAATAACACATAATAAAGTGTGGTAAGTTACATCGTTATGTGAATAACACCTCTGGGGCATGCAAACAGACACATGAACAAGGGATCTTTCCCAATTATCAAAAACTTCATATTTGGGTGAATATGAAAACAAAAATAAAAGGGCATATGAGATACAGGCTACCTGAGGGTTAGGTATCACCACATGAACTAAACCCAGACAAATCTGTTTGACCTGAATAATAACAACTTCTAGGTGACATTCACTCTGATACATCACCATTTAGGGGTCCCCTGCGCTGCCCTGTCCATCTTGACACTGCCTCAGGGTGTTCAAAGGTGCTTGGGAAATGGAATCCCTCTGGCAAGGGGCTGTGTGAGACAGCCTCCACACATGGTGGCAGCTCATGGCCACGAGCTCCCACTGCAGCAGGTAGCAGACAGCGCTGATGCTTGAAACAGCATTCCCTTCAGCTTCAGCCCACTGTGAGATAAGGCCCTTCACAGCTTTTTACTGATGAAAGCCTACATGGGTGATGCAGGTCATTGGTTGCTCCTCAAAGCTTTCTCCTTTCAACTGAAAAGAGTCTACTCTGAAATGTCTGAGCCCACACTAAGTTATTTCTTTTTAATCCTGGCATTATTCAGCATTTGGCACTTGTTTCTCTTGTGATTTGTATTTATGCTTATTCAGGTTGTAGGTGTTTCCATATACCCAGAGATCTTTTGATTTGTGTCTCATTTCTCTGCCATCAAATCCAGAGAATACTCTTTTGTTGTTTCATAACATCAAAAGACATGAAAATACATTTGTATATGGGAAGAGCTCACGGGATGGCATCAGCCTGCCAACATACCGATCCCAGTTGAGCCAGAGAGGTAAACATCTCACTCCTAGGCACTGTATTAAAATGAGTGACCTTAATTTGCTGCCCCTGGAATAATGAAGTGAATCTGCCTGAGGAGTGCTGACTCAGCAGTTCAGGATTAGGGGTTTACACAAACTCAGCGTTGATGGATGTGCAACCACTTCAGCGAGCTGACATCACCGTTACAAAATATGTTGCTAAGTGGATCAATCAGGGGAAAGCACCTGATTTCGCTGCGATATCATTTAAAGTAAATGTTAAAATTCTTTAGCTAGGTCTTCAGTTAACCATATTACTGTGACAAATATTTCTTTGCCTAACATAAG
Source organism: Donacobius atricapilla (assembly GCA_013397315.1). NCBI lineage: Eukaryota > Metazoa > Chordata > Aves > Passeriformes > Mimidae > Donacobius > Donacobius atricapilla. The sequence continues at coordinate 15,050 of WBMY01004226.1, forward strand.
TAATTAGAATTTAATCACTTAAACGGCATCTTAATTACCTCAAATGAATTGAAAGGACGTTTAATAGCAAAGATTAAATTGCCTTAATGAACGATTTTTGCGACTACATCAATATTTTAATCGCGTCAGCCAGGTCCGGCCCCCCCTCCCCGCGCCGCAGCGGCACGGGCGGCCCCCGGCCGCGGGGTGGCGCCCGCAACTCGCGG
>WBMY01004226.1:43909-67890 GCA_013397315.1 Donacobius atricapilla
TATTTGCTTGTACACGGTATCGTTGTGGGCAGGGTGTAACCCCTGGCCTCCAGTGCAGATGGTTGCATGAAAACAATTAATCTTCTGGAGAGCAGTGAATGGAAACATTAGTGCCTCGGCCCCTAACACAGGTGAGCATCACTGCCCAGCGTGAAGGTTTGTGTGCACAGGGAGCTTTTGCTGACTGCAAGCTTTTGCAGGCTTGTGGGTCTGTAAGAAGAGGCAGAGACAGATGGAGAAATGGATATAGGGATGCAGGGAAGCATTGCATTCTCCTGGACAGGAACCAGGGCAGGAGCCCTGAGAAAAGCTGGTGAGTCCTGATGGGTGCAGGCTGCCCAAGGGGCTGGGAGAGGTGGGCAGCAAATACCTCTTGCTCTGATTGCTGCTGTGGAAAAGGAAGCGTGACACGGCTGTTTGCTCCTGGCAGATAACCTGGAAGCCATCTAACGAATACCCCAGCTTCACCTATTATCCCAGGAGGAATCAACCATCTGCAGTTTTGCTAGCTGTGCTGGACAGGAAGGGATAGTTCATTAGCGATTTATACGTTTGGTTTGTCTCCTAAAATGGATCTTTCCAGCAGCAGGGATGTGTCATTTCCCTGTTGAGATGCTCCTGCTTTCACAGTGGTGACTCCCAAGCCAATCACTCTCAGCAGGAGCTGGAGTTACCAGCATATGTAAATAATGTAAATAAGCTGCAGGAACAGGGTCACAACCGTTTTGTTAGGTTCTGCCCTGTCAGCCCTATTTCATGGATTCTGACAGAATATTAACATGTTTGCATATGTAAATGTGTTAAAGAGAGCATCAGCTGAGGGACTACATTAAACCCAGTCGTCTTTCCAAGTTGATTTAATCTGACAGCACCTCCATTAAAAAAAAAATAAAAAGCATCAGTTTTCCTTTTGTGACTTGATGTACAGTAATTAGCTTGTTAGAACAGGAAACACCTCCTTTCATAATTGATTTTGCACCCCTTTTACTTGGATATCTCTGACAAGCTGTTTCTGGCTCCCCAAGGACACCATCAGTACTTCCCATGTGTTTGGAATTTCATGAATGTGAATAATGAATATGATTTATCCCTCCCACACTCCCATGCACAGATAATATATGTAGCCAATTTGTGAACTGGACCTTGCATCAGAAGGATCGGTGTCAAAGTATTAATAGTGTAGTGACCAAATGTGCACAGGAATTAGGGCCCAGCTAAGCAGAGATTTTTGGGGCATTAGTGAGATGGGAACAGGTTGCCACATGTTTGTCACTGGGGAGGAAAAAAAGAATGAAGATTTTCTGAATGGTCCTGTGTATCTAAGTTAGCATTGCCAAATTGGTTGCTTATTACAGCTGGCACAGTGCCTTAGCAGGCTAATGTGTTAATAATGTGTAATGTTTCTCTTAGGCAATGGCACCACTCTTCATTAGCACATCTCAAGCCCTGTCACTGTTGCTTAGCTCGACATTTTGTTTCTGATGTTCGAGTGAGGGTATTTGAAATCAGGGTTTTAGATCTGCTAATACATGTCACACACTCTTTAAAAATGGATTTTAAAAGGGCCTCAATAATTTTATGGCTACTAATAACATTTGTAGCTATGTGAGCTAAGCTAATGATAAGAGTAATCAAATTTCATGTTTCACGGCATAAAATGAGCAACTGTAGGGGTCAGGAAGGTATTCACTCCCTGCCCTCCTCCCCTGGGAGCCTCTGTCTTTTCCGGTTGGTTCAGTAGATGAGCAGTGTTTGGGACATGAAATAGCACAGTGCTGCAGGGAAGTTCAGGTCTTACACTGTACATAGCAAGGATCTTCTTTGTAAGGATCAGAATTCTGGTTTCAGTTGGCAAATGGAGCAAGCCGTTTGAAGGATACATTTGCTTCACAGTGATTACCTCTCACACTGGCACCCAATAGATGGGATTGAGTCTCCCCATTATTGTGCCTGTTTACTCAAGCCCCCTGAACCTGGACGTATGAGCCTTAGATTTCTGAGAGGCCCCAGCACAGCCACATCATTCACGTCCTAATTTTTCAATCAAAAAAATGTGCTCGCTTAGATTTTCCTCTAATTTCTGTTTTCACCCACAGTATTAGCAAGTTTGTTTTGAGCATTTCTTTAACACTGAGAGTAACTAAGAGGCATCTAAGAGAGCCTGGAGCCGCCAGCAAACACCTCCCTTGGCCTGCAGTGGGAGAAGCATCAGAGCCTCACCCCCAGCCTGGCTGCAGTTTGCCCAGGTGCGCCGTGCCCGGCACTGAACGGCAGGGCTGGAGCCAGGAGACTGGCATTTGGCAAGGCAACAAACTGTTTAACTGCTGCCTAGCTTTGATAAAGACTTCCCCTCCCTTTGCCAAACAGTGCCAAGAGCACTTTCTAGCACCCATACTTTTAGTGTGATGTGTTTTCTAAAGCCTTTTAGTGCATTGCATCACTGATGCGGTGATGAGCCTAAAAGGGCTCACTTAACACAGTGCCTTATAAGCCAGATTGGAAATGTGCTGAATAAAATAACCCAGCAGAGACAGCCAAAAAGCTATCTGTATGTTTTGAACAGAAAAGCAGCTTCTATTTTTTAAAAAAGCTATTTTCCAGAAAACTTTGGCATTGGGCATTTTTTGAGGCTCAAAGTAGATTGCCATGAGGAGGGGGCTTCCTGGTACTCCAGGGGACATAATGGGAAAGGCTAAAGTTAAAGACCCTTTAATTGAGGCCTTCAGAATGGTAAGTATAACACAGTGTTTAGGGGATTTCGAGTATCTCTACCATCAAGGCTACATTTGTCTGTAGGATTAATCACTTTTTGATCCAGAGGGTTTAAGACAGACAGCTTACTAGGAATGTGCTGCATGGCTCTCCCAGGCTGGCAATTAGCTTTATTTCTTCATATTGTCTTGTTTATAATACCCTTCTCCATCTCTCATTTTTTTTTCTGACCAACATGTTAATATACAAATTCATTTTTAATTAATTTTTAATCAATTTTTAGTCCATCTTTAACTGTGCAGAGGGATTTTAATAAAGTCTCTGTGTCAAATACAAAAAATAAAAAACTGCTGCTAAGCAGAGAGCTGGTTTGTATATAAATGATACTGCAAAAAATCCTTGGAAAAACTCAAAGACATAAAACGTTGCTGTATTTTAGGGCTTTATTTCTAGGCTTGCTGAGGTTCTCCTGCTTGCTGGAAGACTATCAAGAATCTGAATTATACCCATTACATTTGACTTGAATGCAAACAGGTTTTTTTGGCCATTGTTTGTACCTCACATGAAAGAAAAAATATTTCAAGGTAGCTGTGCGTGGGCACCCACTCAGGTTCCTTCAGATGCTCAGAAATGATCTCCTGCCCTTGACAGGCCCTTTCCCTCTGAATATCAGTGACCCTGAATGGCAGAGAAAGCACATACCCCTGTGTTCCATCACACAGCCTTTTCTCCCATACTCCTAGTCCATTATGGGCTAGCACAGAAGATGGATGATGTCTTTATTTCCTTATCATGTGTGCTGTTTGAATGGGAGTGGGAAAGCAGGAAACAGTCCTTGAGCTCTAGACCAAAAATATCCCTCAACGCTGTGCCTGGGAGGCATCCATGTGAAGTTCTCCCATGGGACTGCACAGGATGGCACTTGTGAGCTGCCAGCAAATAACACACCACTTGGCAAAGGCCCCCCCAGATCTGGCAGCTTGCTTTGGGGCTGGAAACAACCCAAATATACTTGAATGCTACCTAAGAGCTTAGAGTTTCCTTGTTTCCAGACGTGGCTTGGCCCCGAATCTGCTGGGTGGCCTTGGTTAATCAAGTTCAATGCTCTGCATCCAATTCCCACCTGGGGACCCATGGCAGTGATGCTGGCCACTTTTATCCAGCATTTTGCTGTACCCTGAGGACAAGCACAATCTTAGAACTGAATATTGCTGTGTAGAACAGCACAGGGTTGATGTAACTACGGAGTCCCAAGCCAAAGCTTACTGACATACATGGGACTGCAATGAAGTGACTTTGGTCAGTTTTGGATCAGATGCTCAAAGCTGTAAAATTTTTTTGACCTTATAACATCCCCAGTGTGAAGTTACTAGCACAGTCAGAACTAGATGCAGCACATACTGTGCTTTTCTGTCACTGACAGTTTGTCTTCCTTTCTCTTGGCTCTTCTTTTAATAAATGTAACTCCTTCTCCTATGGCTCAGGCATTGTGTTGAACCACGCCGACAAATGTTCTCAGGTTTTTAAAATATTCGGTATTAAAGAGATCAGGCCAGATGTGTTCTGCTGCCTTCATCACTCTAGGTTGTGTACTCTGTGTTGAAATGATTATTGTCATCACCCGGTGAAAGGCGGCTGATGAAAGACTCTCTCCCCCTCTGATGAGCTATCTATCCACCCATGCCTGGTGCAGAGTGCACAGGTTTTGTTTTTGAATGATGTATTGCTGTGTCAAAGTGGCTTATGTGCTGCTTAAACTTGCGCTGGTGAATGATAGAGAGTGTGCATTAAACACTCTCCCCGCAATGGGAGCTGTATTTTCTCATCTCCATCTTTGGGAGCACCAAAGCCAATCCCCCGGGGGAGCCCAGCAGGGACTCCTGGGGCAGTGTCTGGGTATGCCTGTGCTCAGCTGGACATTTTTATAGAAATACAATCAGATACCATTTAAAGTCTTTCTAGAAGACACAACTGTTCTTTTTGCCCACCCTATCTTGTTGATAAAGGAAACTGTTCTACATGACACGTTTTGAAATGTTTTGGGATTGGGTGCATTTCCCATAAAACCTTTCCTGTTCTCACGTAGCGTAGCTTTTGTTTTCCCACTTGTCCCCCTTTTACTCCACTTTATTACTTTTAAATATATATATTTTTTCAATTCTTTACAAGGTTGGCAACAATAGCTAAGTAGAGATAGGAAAAGGGGAATTCCATTTTGGATCTACTGACAGACTCCCAAACCATCTTCCAAGGAACAGTTTGATAAACAAGACACATTAAACCAACATTTTGCCTTGAAAAATGTTTTTGATTGGAAAACTCAGTTATCAAAGCCTTGTACACTTCCACAGTCCTTCAGTACGTCTGGTAAATTCCAGTATCCCTGAGCAGAGCCCATAACATGAATAAGACCTTTGCAAACAACTAAGAATAATTAAAAAACCCAGGACACAGATATTTTCTTCGTGTAGTGACACAATCGAATACTTAACCAAAAATAATGTAATGAAAAGTCTAGGTCACAAAATGGAGCGCTGCAGCCTGGAAAAATAGTTTTCTGACCTTCTGGATTTCCTCTATTAGAGGACTACTGTGCAGTGAGCAAACCCTATTTCTTACAACAAAGAAATTTAGCAATCTGGAGGCTGTGTCACCTTGCTGGCAGAAACACTGAGCAGCAATAGTGCTGAAAGTCAACACTAATAGCTGACACCAAATTAAACTGCCAGGGTTTGTGTGATGTAGTTCTGTCACCCATTGACACATTTGATGTGAATTCAGAGGCTTCTGCTGTAAACTCATCAGCAGAGCTCATGACGCATCATCTTTACATATCTGTCCATCCACATTTGTCAGCAAACTGTGAGCCTCAAATGACTCCAGCGATTGGGATATAGATTGCTTTACCTTCAGGTATAGTAAATAGAGTGTTTTAACACTTGTGATACCCTCAGCTCCAGCTTTTAACTGACAAAGTCTTGTTAGCTGCACCTCAGCCTTTCTGCATCCATGCTGAACGTGGTGATTGATGAGGGCTGATTATGGCAGTGGGATGGCCCAGCCCTTCTTAACTTGTGGCTCAAATCATCTCCAGTTTGCCCATGCAGAAGAGCAGCAGGCGCACTCCTAAGTGTCTTCATGAAGTGCCTGATTGAAAGGCCACAGCCAATTAGGTTGAGCTGAAATGGACACTTGCAGGATGTCTTTGCCTCTCAATTCCCTGCGTGGTGCCTGCAGAGAGCAGGCACTGGAAAAGTGCTGATAGCCCTCGCATCTTTTTGCATCACCCAACAGCTCTCAGATCCAGGGGCCAGTGTTTCAGCCTGGGAAACATGGCAGGGTGGCTGTGCCCCCGCTTCACAGCTTTGGACAAGGAATGGCCCCAGCAAATGCCAGGGCTCAGATCCTGATGCAGCAAACTGCTCACAAATGCAAGTCACGTTGCTGAGGCCGTTGTTGACTGGTGACAAATAAATAATCTCCCCCTAAAATAACATGGCATTTCAAAACACAAACAAGCCCCCACAAGTGCTTCTCCCTGGGCAAACCAAAAGGGATTTCTAATATTTGTCTTTCTCTAAACCAGTTACTGTTCTTGCAGTTTCATATTGTTGCCTTTTGGTTAGGAGCTCCAGATTTTCCTGTTAATTTTGGACTTACTGAGGTAATGAAAGCAGGTCCCCTCAGATGACAACAAATTCTGCTGGGGTGCACATGACTGCTGGACTTGATGTGATGCTCTGAGCAATGAGGAAGAGACTCCCCAGGTTTGTGCCAGGCTTGTGTCTCTCCTATGGACCAGAAAGGAAAAGGGTCTGCTGTCTCTGTCTATGTCTCCATTATATTTTCTAGATTCAACAGCATCTTATTTGCCACATATTGCCCTAGTATTGTAACATTTTGTTCTACTGACTGGCTTTGCTATTAGTGTAAATTACCATGGGGAGAAAGCTGTATTTAAGGCTCACAAGAGGAACAAACAGACCAAGAACAATAAATCACATTTTTTTTATAAGTCCATTTTAACATATGGCTTAAAAGACTACCTTTTTAAGGTAGTATGCATTAAATCACACTTATTCAAGAGTGAGCTATAACACAATGGGAACAGAAACATGATGTCATACAAGAAAAAACATATCTCTGTTTTCACCCTGTGAATCCAAATCTCCTGCTCATACAATAACTGGCATAAAAACATTACACAGTGTCCCATGTTCCAAAAACACTTTGCAGCAGTAGAATTATTCCCAAAAATGGTGATGGAAGTTTACATTTGCTCCTAAAAATTCTACACTCCATAACTTTGCAAAAAAATTAGGGAAAAAAGTACAAGCTTTAAAAATATTTCCCATCAACAACTACTGCTGCTTGTGACCTGCTCCATTTAGAAACTGCTGTGGACTGCCACTTGGCTTGTGTGATGGAAGCAGCTTGAGTTCTCAGACTGAGCACCTGGGATTTAATTTAACACCTTGAACATCATACTCTTGTCCTCTGGAAATGTCTCCTTGCTAGGATTTGTTCCAAGGTCTGCAAGAACCGAGTGCAGCAGTAAAACAGAATTTGGAACATCCTTTCTTTCTCTCCTTGGTGTAGAGTGGCTCCTATCCTAGGTGCCTCAGGAACATGTGGGTGGCCAGGAGGGACCCAGACTGGCCAAACTGATGCAGCTGAGAGATGCAGCCTCAACCTGCACAAGCCCTGGGGCATCTGGGGCTCTCTCCATGCACAGGGGGATTGTAATGGAAACGCTGACAGCTCTTAATAGTTATGACATCTAGGCATCTCTGTAATTACTGCACAGAGGCTTCTGGCATGCAAACAATATTAGGCTACATCTTGTGCCTGACTTTTTTATCTCTGTGGCAAAGCTCCTGAGGACAGGAAATCATCACTTCTCCTCACGTTTTTGAAACACTGGCTGTGCTCTCAGCAGCTTACAGATACTTACTAACAGCACTGGCAATTGGACTGATTCAATGCTTATTTCAATTGCCAGATTTCCTGTTAATAGACTGCAGAGTCCAGATGCCCAGTGCAAGGGGCTCAGTGGACAACAACTCTCTCTTGCAGTGTTCTGAAGAAGAGAAACCTTAAACCTGCACCTAGAGAAACTATTTATAAATGCACCTGACTTTAGCTTTTGTGCCATGTCATCACTTGGATCAGGGCTCTTTGTCCTTTCTTGCACCTTCCTGGTTTGCAGGAGGGAAATATAATTCCTTGTCTGCAAAGGGACTTGTCCCACCTCCTGTATTTGGCACTTTCTAAAGTAATGAACAGTACAAGTCTTACAAATACATTTTATGGCACTCTTGGTCAGGTAAAGGTTTAAATCAGATGAGTTAAAATGGGTCATGAGATGCAAAGCAGCCATCTCTGACATTACCTGGACTATGGGCAGTACACCACAGCATTTCTGCACCTGCATTGTTTGTATGAGCAATAGCTACCTGGAGATAACACTACATGACAAGAAAAAATACAGCAACTAAGCCACAGTCCTCTGCCTCCCCCCAAACCTCACCTCCAAACGCTGAAGCCATCAGTGCAGTAATGGCTACAACTCGTGTGAAGCAGGCAGTGGTGACCAGGGAAGGCATGAGGCCCAGAGACGTGGTCCCCACTCAGACTTCAGTTCTCAACTTTATGGTGCATTTTCTTCCCCTTGGGTGCAGGTTCCCACACAAACTGCAGCAGCCCAGTAACACGTCCCACACCGACCCCGGAGGCAACTGGATTTAGAGTGGTTCCCTGTCAGGAGCCATTGGGTTGTGTGCATGGCAGATGGAGGGTTTCACAGCCCTGTCAGAGAAAGATTTAAACTAATTTAAATAAGTTTTCTGGATAATTAGATATCGTAGCACCCTCTTCTGGCTTTCTGCATTCCCTGGGCTGTGGCTGTCTCTCCTCTTTGAGACCATTTGGCTCACATGGGTTTCCTGCTCATGGTTTTGAAGTTGCATCCATCCCAATCTTCTCCCAATTTCTATAACCTCATGGCTTTCTTGGAGAAAGACTCCTCAAACTCACATTTCCCATGCTGAGTCCCTTCACAATTAACCTTTTTGTGCAACCTTTTTAAAGCAGAATCTTTGTTTTTTTTTTTCAGTTGGTGATCATGGAAAAAGCCTGACTTAGCACATCTGGTGTAGTTCTGGCTGTACTGCTGTGGAGGGTTACCCGTCAAACCAGAGGGAGGGATCCTGAGTGAGCAGCAGGGACTGCCCCAGCTGGCACCCCCAGGGCTGCTGCTAAGGCAGTTGGGGGCTTCACACAGGTTTTGGGGGGGGGTGCTGCTTCCTCTCTGATGTCCTTATTGTGAACCCAGAAACAAGCAGTTATAATTCATAATGTGGGTGTGCACATTCCCTCTAAGAGCTAATTAACTGTGAAGACTAATAGTTCTGGTTAAGGGTCCACAAATGTCATTATACCATTATAAAATAAACTCTTGGAAAATAATTCACTTTTAAAATAAAACATTGCTTTCCTTTTACCCAGTAGGTTAAGGTACTTTGTTCCCCAGTATCAGCTTTAAATTTTTCATGTCAGGGTAAAAAGTAATTTTTTAATTATAATTTTAATGCAACTGACCATATTTCGTAATGATACATTTTGAACCCAACTTGTAAAGGTGTCAAAAGAAAATATGTCTATTCCATAGAATAGACATAGAAATATCTGAATCATAAGAACACAGTTGAAATAAAATAGTGCTTTTAAAAGCGCTAATTATTTATTTTAACTGTGATATTACAGCTGTCATTAGCAGCGTGGGAAATATTTTCTGTATTATTAGGGACGTTTCAAATTCACCACTTTCAAAACTCACAGAATTTACAGGAATATAAGCTACCGGGTTATGGATCCTCTGAAGCAGGTGTAGTGGCAAAATTCAGCCTTAAATCTAGTTTGCTTTCTCCCTCCAGGTGATAAAGCCATCCTCCCGTGCCCTGCCCCACCACCATCCTTCACTTCACCTCGTTCCCTCGGGGCACTGGGCAGGTCCAGCGCCGTGTAAGTGCCAAGGGGATTGTCTGCGCTTTGCCGGCGGAGCGGATGAGGAGCGGGAGCCATCAGCGCATCCCGCAGCAGGGAGCCGGCCGAGGGGCCGGAGGCGCAGCCCGGAGGTGCCACCAGCGCCCAGGGCAGCAGCGGCAGCGGCCGAGCCCCGCTGGCACTGGGGCATCGCCGCCGCCCCGGGCCCCGCAAGGCAGCTCCTTGCCCGAGCTGCCGCTGTGGGTTTGTGCGCTCTGAGCCCAGCCCGGTCACAGACCCCGGCCTTGGGTCCATGGACTGCCGCTCTCCGTGCCAAGGGTGTGCGTGGGCAGGGAACGCGGCTGCAGGCTCCGCTGGGGCGGAGGAGGTTTCCGAACGCCCTGAGTGACTGGCTGCTCTCCACATGCACCTCTCACAGTCTGGGGCCGCAGGTCAGGGTGTCTACTTGGAGCTGGAAACACTTGGTGAATGTCACCTGTACTAAACTCTGTGTATTTTTTGAGGCTGCAGCTTTATTTTTTCTGTCTTGGCCTCACTTCCATCAAGAGAACGATGTTTCTTCTCGCTCTCTCCTTGCAAAAGCAGCAAAACTGTTGAAGTTATTTTTTCCATTTTAGTTGCTTGGCTCCATCTATGGGGCTTTGGAAACGCCTTAAATCACAACATACTCATAGATCAGTGATGGCAGCACCACTCTGACAGCAAGAGGAGATCGCAGGGAGTGTACTGAGGGGACACGCATGCAGCACCCAAGAAAAATGTATTCCTACTGGGGGATGCTCTGAAGCTGTGAATGAAAGCACAGCTTCATCACTCTCCTGCGCACAGAGTTAGTGGGAAAAACTGCTTAGATGCTCAGCAGTCAGACAGGAAAATGAGTGCCTCTGGTAGAGCAAAAGAGGAGAGGACTGGGATAGATATGATGGGGTTTGGTTCAGCACAAGTAAAACATTATTAGTAGCCTCTTCAGCTGTGAGATAAAAAAGAAGACTGCAGAGGATACTACAGATTTAGACCTTCCTTTGTTATTTATACCCTCAAACTTGGACCTCCTTCAACCTTAAGCTAAATAATAAGTCTCTGATCCTTTATGTTTCCTTAATATTTTTTGTGCCCAGCTCATCAAGGCTCTTAAAAACCTCTCTGAAGCATGACTCAGAGGCAGTACTTACTCAGCCCTTTGGTTTCATACTGGTGTTCACTCAGCCCAAATCACTCCTCAGCTCTTTTGTGGCTGTTTTTTGGCATCTCCTGCTGGTAACAGAGTATAGCTTATACACCCAAAAGGTCTAATCGGGGTGTTCTTCTCAACTGACTCATCAATAAGGTTTGGTGCAGGCATCTTTTGGTGTTCCTGCCTCAAATTTTTGCCTGCATCCTTACATCACTCAGTGTACCTCGCTGTTGAATGTGTGAGCCCCACAAGCCAGTGCTGGAGGAGCACAGCTGACAGGAGGCTGCTGCCTTAAAACAGCAACAACAGCCTCCAAAAGCATAATACTTTCTCCTTTCCAGACAAACATCTCTTTAGCCATTTATGATGGTCCAAAGGTCGAAGATAGCTGCTCCACCACTTCCACAGCTCTGCTGAAGTTTTATGCCCTGGAATTGCTGTCAAGTTTAATATTAGCATTTTATATAATGAAATAGCAGTGGTTACAGCTCTGCAACTTGCATGAATTCACACTGAAAAGATTGAAAATTTCAGGTGAATTTTCCCAAACTCCTTAGACCTTTACCAATGGCCTTATATTGGATTAAAACCAGAAGTAAGCAGTATTTACTTGGGAAACTGAGTGCCAGACATACCTGGAGAATTCTTTCTGAACCTAATATCAATGTATTTGAGAGGAAACCATCAGAATATTTACCCTTTTGTACAGCTTCATCGACCTTTTCTTACAACCTCTTGTTAGCTTTTCCCTTTACAGGTTTTTGGTATAGATCCTCGGGTTATAAGTCTGCAGTTCTCTGACATGTTATTGCTTTGTAGAAAGGAAGGTCTCTTTGTTTTACTCTTTTAAAATACAAAACCTTGAAATGATTGCCTCTTCAGTAGTATTTTTACATAAGCATGGTTGCATTGACAAAACTCTCATTGACTTTGATGGTTACAAAAACCTTGTTTGAATTTAAAGAGGAAACATTATTATGCTTAAAGGTGACAGCCTGATGTTCCCAGTACCTTAAAATCTGATAGAGCCAGTGGTTTACCTAAAAGCCTGACATATGTCCCTTCTTGTAATGAGCCCCAACTTGGGGCTGACTGGAGGCCCCCCTGAAACACCTGAGGACAATTTCTAGCATTTTCAAAGCCAACTGAGAGCTGATGGGTTGCTTCACAGGTTTTTTTTTTTTCATAGTTAATTTCATAATTGCTGTGAGCAATCCCAGAGGAGCCCACACTTCAGTCTGGTGGGGGAAGCTGCACCTTAAGGTCTAGTTACATTTGCAGATCTTAACATTTTAATTCATTCCCCTTCTGGCAAGTGCAAACTGAGCTAAGCCTAAAGGCACAAGGTGTAGCTGTGATGCTGAAGCAGAGCTGATGAGCTGAAGATGCAGAGCCCCAGAGTTACCTTTGGTCCCTCTGAATTCACTTGCATGCCCACAGCAGTGCTAAGGGTCACAGGTTCACTGCTGCGGCACCAAACCCTCTGCAGAGCTGTGCCTAAGCCTGTCCCTGGGGTGTCAAAGTAGCTTATGCTGCACTAGGAAGAGAGGAAGAAAAATGTCTCCGTGACTAGTAAGTCTAAAATCTGTATTATTGTCAAAGAAACAATAGCAGCATCAGCTGCTGCTGCTGCCCAGGAGCAGAGCAGTGTCATTAGAGGCACAGGGCAGGGCACCTCCGGGGCAGGCGGTGCTGCCGGCACCGCATCCCTGCGCTCTGCAGCTCTGGGAGGCAGTGGCACAGCAGCTGAGCTGCTGGAGCAGGGCCATGGGAGAAATCTGACATTTCAAAGTGGGAAACGCTTTTCCTTCTCCAAAGGATGTAAGGAACTAACTCATAACTGACCCTTCTGGAAAACACAGAGGGCTGTGGCGTTCCTCTAATTCTTATTTAGCTAGCAATTTGTCTCATGCTTTTCAGAGGAATGTTAGTGACCACATTTTCAAGTGGCCCTGCACTGCTGATTGTTACTGCCATGCTTCAGACATGTTTGAAATGTCCTTATTTGAATTCTGACTCACAACATCCGTATTTAAAAGCATATACTTCACTTTCTACAAGCAATATTGTTAATAGGGAGAAAGTTATGGAGGGATGTCAGAAAATATTTACTCATTTCTCTCTGCTCAGTCCTCCCCAGCCCTCCATTACCACATCCCTGATCTTACTACCTGTGCACCGAGGAATGCAGCTCGCAGCTGGACTCTGGCAGCATGGGAAGTGCTGGTGGCAGTGCTCTCAAAACAGCTGCAGAGGTGTTTCCAGAGGACCAGGACCCTCCTGTTCATGCAGCCCCTGCCTGTGGGGCCTCAGAGCTTCCTCTGTGCCTCTCAGGGGTCTCTCCAGACAGGCCCACTGATGTTCCTGCCCACCTGGGTGTCAGTGGACGTGGCTGCAGGGGGCTGAGGGGGGCAGGCGCTCCCCTGTGGGGAGTGCTGCTCACTGGGCTGATGTTTGGTGCCACCCACTCTGTCAGGTGCCAGGGCACTGCTCTGCCCCCTGCATAGCTGGCTGCACTGCCCTGTAAAACTACATTGTGTAAGGATCATCCAAGTCCTTTCCACACATTCCAGTAAGGCTTTTAAGCCCAGACTTATTTGACGTAAACCGATGCAGCTCCATCAAGTCAATGGAGTGATGCTGTGTTATAGCTAAAGCCTTCATTTGTTAGTTTTTATAACTGAATATACAACTCTTCCAATTTCAGGTAACAGACACCTTCATTTCCACATTGGCAAGGGGTTGATTCATTCCAATAAATATTGACCTGCTGTGATGAAGCATTCTTATTACCAGGATGTATTGGAACAACACAGATATATTGATAGATTTTCAGCTCAATGTTGTATAAACAGTTTACAGTGACATATTTTGAACTTACACTGACATGTTTCTGAAAATATTTGTGGTGGTGAGGAAGCTGTGAGCTCAGTCAGTTATCTCTGACATGGCAAGGGCTAGGAGAATGACCAAAGATTCACTGGAGTTTTGGGCTCTTATCAGTTGTTTTGCATGTCCAAAACCAAGCACAGGTCAGGAGCCTGTTTGCAGTGGGGACTCACTTGCAAAATTTGCTCCATAGATCATCCTTTGTTCTATCATCAATAAAAAAAGAATTAACGAAATCCAAAACTTTCATAGTCATTTGTAGAGAAAGGCTGGTTAATTCACTTTTCAGAAATTTCCACATTGGTGTTTTGCTCCTCCTGAGGGCTGGGTGGTGGAGCTGGGCACCCACACCTCCTGCCCACAAGCAGTCTGGTAATTCAGTCCCAGAGCATGCTGCTGGGGGAGCCTTCTGCCCCTGGTATCTGTGACATGCAACCCATGAAGCAGCAGTGCAAAAGCTCTCTGAGATGACAAGCAAAATGGGGAGTAGAGTAAAATATGAGTCCTAAATTGTTTTAAGCATTCTTTCCCTGAGAGCAAGACTCTTTCTTTAAGTGACAACGAAGCTACCAACCCCCTCACTGAGCCGGGGCACTCTCACGAGGGTTGCTGGCCCGGGCAGGGTTGAAGCTCTGCCCTGTCCCACTATGCAAGTGCACACTGAACACTGCGGGAGGAGCAGCCTATTTTTAATCGCCGTAATGGGTGAATTTTAGCTGCTCGTTGGTGAGAGGCATTCTCTAATCCCAGAAGAACCAGTATCATTTGAGCTGTCAGCAACTGGCAGGCGGGATGGATTGTGCCTCTGGCTGTCAGGCAGCACTGCAGACCTTGCAGGACCTCACCCCGTGATGGCACGTTGCCACGTGGGATCCCCAAACTTTTCTAAACTTGTTTCGTTTATCTTGATTTAAAATGCTCAAGTATTCATAAAGCTGAGGCCTGCCATTAAGGAGGTGATAAGCCATAATTTGTAATAAAAGAGCTACCTTTTCCAATTGTCTTCAGCTGAAGCGGAGAGTCCCCCGCAATGATTTATTGCCTTACTGCCAGGCTCTTGATAAGTGGACACCAAATGGCTCCTCATTACTCAAAAGCTCCTACTAATTCTTGAACCAAAGTCCTTTCCAAGCTCCACTTAGTCCACTTTCTTTCTGAAGAAAATGAACCAAGGCTCTTCTCTCAGTAGCCTATAAACTATTTTAGCATAAAAAAATATCATAAATGAGAAAGGAGAAAATCTTGTTTGCTAAAGGGCTGCTGGATGAACTGCCTCTTGCCCTTTTGATAGCATCTTTGAAATGGAAATGGCCAGCTGCCTGACCTTCTGTTCAATGACCCTTTTTGTACAAAGTCAAATTGCAGTGGCTTCACAGCAGCAATTCACCTATGGACATAAACTAGATTTCAGGGGGGTATGGAAGAGGAGGCTTCTATCTGCAGTTTCTTTAGAATATTTCTTCCATGTTAATATTTCCTACATACAAATCAAGAATCAAACTTATAAAATGAATTACTGTTCATAAAAGGTATTTAGAATTATACTTCAGCAGCTTACATCTCTCTACTTTTTTATATTATGGATGTAACAAGCTGTCTTTAAAAATCATTAATCAAAAAGATTTAGTATGTGAACAGTGCTACATGCAATTTTGAAAAAAATTCTATAATCAGTTATTGGATTGTGGCATTAATTATTTAACTCATTTTATTAGAACTCAAGGAAAAATATCATTCTAAGCAGAATGAAAGATCAGCAAAAACAAAAGAACAGAAAAAAAAATCATATATTTTTAAATATGTTGAGACTCAGGCACCCAAATTTAGCAACTGGCTGCCCACGTGAGGTGTTCAAGTACTGTGAGAACCACATTTGCTGTCCAATTTATGCCCTCACAGCTTAGTTTATCCTATGATACACTAGCTTTTTAAAACCAGTCATTCATTGTTAAATGTATTGGCCAAATTCAAACCCGTTCTTCCAGCTGGGGTAAATCACTCATGCTCTATTATACCAGCTGAGAAGTTGTCCAAGGAAGTTTCCCAGATATCCACAGAAGCATCAGGCTCAGGGTGCTTGTTGGCAGGAGCCAGGACTGGCGTGGCCACGGCTGGAAATCTGGTCTGTGCCTTGCCCCACTGTCACAGCCACTCACCCTTTATCTTCCAGCCCCACGTCTGTCTCTCTGCCAACTGCCAAACATCATCCAGCCGAAGAAAAAAAGAGAGGGATGTGTTTGGTTTCTTAAGCAGTACATTTATCAGTATTTCAGCTTTGTCTAAAATTATGCCTGGATCATGTAAGCATAAGAAATCATTCATAGCTGTCAAAAAAATTAGACCCTTAAGGTAGCTAGTACATTTTCTGATTAAAAAGCAGCCCTGATTGTTGGTTTACAGCTAACAGCTGGTATGTTAAAGCTAAAATCTGAGTGTCAATTAATTCTGTATCAGATCAGCTGAGAAAGACAACTGTGCACAAGCATATGGTCATTGCAGGAATAAGGCTGCTGAAAGCTGAGGGTGTTTGATGGTTTCAGCCTGTCGCTCTTCACTTATGATATTGTAAATGAGGATAAAACAGTTTAATTCGTGTAACTGGCAGGCAGAAGGAGTGTTTAATTGAGGGAGAGGGGAGTGCTGGCAGCACTGTCAGGTTCTCCTGCAGTTGCTTGATGCACAGTGGATTGTGCCCAGTGGCAGGCTGCCCAGTCCTGTAGCACACACAAAAACAGTTCATAACTACACCATAATTCAATCTGAAACCTTGTTTCCAATAAATCCCTCATGAAATTAGTATTCTACCCAGCCTCAGCCCAGATAGCCACCAGCCCTGCCACCCTTGGGTGTGCCATGGGAGGAACCCTGCAGGCTGAATGAGTACCTGGCGCTCCTGGAGAGGGCACGGTGGAGGCCAGGGCTGCTCTTGGCCATGGCTGGGACCCTGATGTGCTGCCACTGTGCCCTGTCCTCCTGCTCTTTGGCAACGGGGAGACATGGCTTTCCTATTTGGGATACACTAATGGCTTGGAAATTTTCTAGTTGATTGGTTACAATGCAACCTCAAAGGAGAAGGAAAACAACACTCAAAATGAATAAAGCGTAAGAGATGACCCTCCTTCTGTTCCTGCTAGCACAGGTCAAGTCAGGAGAAGTTTCACGACATACTCTTGGGCCCCCAGGTTCAAAAAAGCATCTGTGCATTTGCCTAAGTTTTAAATGTACTTATGTCCATTCCTACACAACAGCACTTTCAAATCATGTGGAAATTCTGTCAAACCATAAAGAATAAATTTTTATAATATTTTGTAGAAACTGTCCAAGGTTTGATCCAAAAAGAAATTCCGGTGAAATTTAGGTTCTTGATTTTAGAAATAGTACCTGGTTGTATTTTAATTTCTGAGGGGCTTAAACTTAATTTTCAAAGTTAAAAGTTCAAGTGGACACAGGCTGCTGCTGCCAGAAGATCCTCCAGCATGACCAGGCTCAGTAGGTTGGCACCTCCAGAGGTCCAAGAAGGGGATGATCTTCCATTTGCTTTGCTTTTGTTCATATCCCCCAGCATTGCCTGTGCTGTCTGGTCTCTCTTTTCACAGAGCAGGGAGAGAGGTGCTGCCATCCCCTTGGTTTATTTTTTCCCAGTGAAGCCCTGTGGCTAAGGCAGAGGGAGACCTGGGTTTCTCCTCTTCTGCCTGAGAGGTTTGTGTACAGGGAGTTGTGGCTACTGAACTGTACTCTTCTACGGGAAAAGCTTGTGAGGGGACCAGAAGAGAAATTGCTCTTCACCCTTCCTGTTGAGAAATGCAATTTGGAAAGGTCCCTGGAGGCAGCAAGCAGCCACGAGCCCGACCATTTCACTGAGAGAGTAAGGCACTCACCTAGCAGGCAGGATGGGCCCCGCTGGCCCAGCACTTCATTCAAGGACTGATGTAATTAAAAAAGACACAAGCAAATAGTCATCTCCCGTTACCTTTTGTATAAAAGCATCTGAAATACTACTGACAGAGAAGGAACTGTCTTTTCAAGTCCCATATGTGGAGGTCTCTGAAATGGCCAAGAAGTATTTCACAGATGTTTAGAGGAAAATAAAAATCCCTCTTTGAGCTGAGAACAAGGATGAAACACTTAGACCAAAGGTTAGTGTCCTCCCATATATATAAACCTCCCGGGTCACTGGCTGTTAAGATAGAAATGGTTCCTCCATACTGAAGCACCACAAAGCTGTAGGACTGCTGCATTTACAGGAGAAATAGCAAAGTATTACTGAACAGAGTCAAAGCTGTAGACTCAGAGCTATGGGGAGAGCAGAATGTGAACCCAGGCTTGGGGGTGTGTACCTGGCATGGCCAGGCAGGAAGGTTTCTAGAGTTTTTAGAACTTTTACAGAGAGAGAGAGAGAGGTATTTTCCCCCACCCCTCCCAATTTGGAGTTTGTCCCTATAAGCACTGCATGTGAACAGCTCCAAGGAAATGCCCAGAACCCCAGCAATATGACCAACATAGATGTGGGGAGCCCCCTAAAGGGACACTCCATGACCCAGCCTCCAAGGACAGGCTTGCCAGGAGTAACCAACCATTCCCTCTATAGCCACAAAACAAAATGCTTATGTTTCCTTTTCATCCATACTGTCCCAGTGAATGTGACGCTAAAATAACCACAGCCATGTCTTGTTTGAAATGAAAATGGCAGCACTTTTACTTCAGGAAAGTCTTTTATCATCTCCCTTTTCACCAGTGACACCGTGACAGTGAGAATCAGTTAATGCAATCCTCACAAATCAGCACTAACCCCACAGATGTTGGGAACCTTTGACAGAAGAGCTTCATACCCTGGAGGAAGTTTCCTAATTCCTAAAGGTCTTTACAAGTTCGGCACTCCCTGTTGTTTCTGCACAGTAGCGGAGCAGGATTAGGGGCATGACACAGACAGAAGTGCTGTGCTAATTCCCCTCTGAAAATTATCGGTTGGCTCTGCTTAAAATCCAGGGCTCCTAGGTTAGGGAACAAACACTGTGGTACTCAGATAACATATCTTTGTTTCCCAAAATAAAATAAATTATGGAATACGAGATTAATTAAATTATTTTACTTGAAACAACAAGTTGAATCCTGCAGTGCAGCTTTACCACACTAATGAGCACAACAGCGAGGCTGAGCAGAACGCTAGCTAGGAGAAAGGAAAAAGTGGTTCAAAAACCAGTGTGACAACATACAAATAAAACACCTCCCAGGTTTTATGCTTTGCCCTTATAATCACTGCATTTGCTTTAAAGGATTCTGTAATGCACAATTGCTTATGTATTTTCTTCCTTATTTTCTCCTGAACATCGGATTATTTTTTATGACAGAAGTAGTACACAGACCATAGTATATGGATTAAAGATGCTGCATCCATATCTGCTTGTTGCTATTATTCTTGACTTGTGAATATTTTAAAGCACATGCCAACTCTTTGCCTCTGAAAATCAATGGAAATTTGGCCATTGACTTTACAGAGCTGGATCAGAACTGAAGGTCTGTGCCCCCCACCCCCTTTTTAAATAAGTGGGAATTTTATAGGATAATGGTCCTGGAGCATATTGATTGGCCTCAGCCAGGCTGCACATCACCCTCACTGGAAACTGTAAAACCTGTAATGGGCTGAACACAATGGGGATGTGACTGACATGTGCCGAGGGCGTTTGGGGCTCAGGGCTGCACTCTACTCAGGGTGCTGCAGCGGTGGGAGGTGTCACAAGACACCCGGCAGGCCTGGCATGACACCGCTGCATGGAGCACAAACATCCATAACCCTGCATCTGCTCCGTGCGGTTGGTGACCTCGATGCGATGGGCTCTTGTGCTGCTCTGCAAGGACAGCGCACGAGGCTCTGTGTCCCTGCCCACACTGGGGGGACAGTGCCCGTGCTGCGGGGACAGACAGTGCACTGCACAAAATGCTGCAGGATTCAGCAGAATGGCGATGTGGAAAACAGGCAACAGCATTTTGTCTTACTACCTTCTGCATGTCTCAGTAGTGTTGAATAAGGTAAGTACAGGAGACCAGTGGGGTTTTGCAGAGGTGATGTGAACCCTACAGAAGTTCTAATGAACATATCAGCCCTGTGCCAACTTTGTCACCACCCTTAATCAGCCCCTGCCTCATCTGGCTGGGTATCTTTATTTGTTGCTCTGTGCAAAGAACATTCAAATCAGAACTACTGTCCCGGAAAAAAAAAATTTCCGATATAACAACTGATGATGTGAGCCCACATCAGTGGTAGCTTCTTATTGACCGGCGAGGGTTTTGGATCAGGCCCTCCCCTGTGGTCATTTCCAGAGACAATTATTCTGATAGCTCCTGCTTTGCCTTCTGTCACGTAGTACGGTTGCTCTGGGGCTGGCCAGGCTACTGTGCTCTCCTGGAAGCCATTTCCCTTCACTGAACTTTGATTGTGAGGAATAGGTTATTGTCCGGGGTTTGAAAAGGAGACTTTGCAGAACGCTGGCTGGATCGAGGCACCCGCTCTTTTCACACTCAAAATCAAAACAAAACACTGTTTTCTCCCAATGCTGCATGTGATTGCTAAACAATCTACACATTTGTCCCTGTTCATGTGAATATGGGAATACGCTCTGTGAGACCTTCTGCTAAAAACGTCATGTAAAATCGCGTCTGCTGCTTCCCAGATTTCAGAATGCACACACAGGAAATAAAATCTTCGTTTTGCAAAAATCAGGATCTTTACTTTTCTCTCTAACCTGACTTCACCTCACTTAAAATAATGTTTTAGGTACAGTATTAATGAAAAGCAACTGTCATATAAAAGCAGGAACATGGGTGTCAGCCAGTGTAATAATGGTAATGTAAAAATCATAGAAAGTTGATGTGTGACATGTACTAGCCCTATTACACAGGCAGTGCACGCACGTGCATGATATTCAGGACACCCTCTTATCAGGTTTAATGATATTAGTACCTGCTGCTCATCTATATCCTGTATAAAAGCAGCAAGGCAATCATTAGAAATAAGCATTGCAAGGTAAAGCAGAGAATGGAGCACAGCGGCAGTGTCTCTCATACGGTTTGATTTGACATGTTTGCATAATCATGTATGGGATGGCTCCTTATTGTTTTATTTTCAGTAACAAACAAGAAAAAAAATCTCCTAATCTGAAATAATATGATGATAATTTTCCATAAAGGAAGAAGCTGAACTACTTACGGCTACAAAGACAGAGGAGATTGTATTAAAGGGCTGTGAATCTAGACCTCTTTGTTGTGTTCGCAGGGATTTTCAGGGTGATTTAGTGTGGATTGATTTGCAGTTTATTCTGCAGCCATTGTTTGTAATGTGCTTTGCAAGCTCATGTACTCTGAACCTTAATTGTTCTAAATTAAACTATGGGGACCAGACAGAACACATTTCAATCAGAATTACAAAATATTGCACCAAATTCCTTTGGGATACATAATCTCTCACTACGTCTGCAGCACTTGTATACATGAAGGAGGAGTGAGAAAGCATATTTAGGAAGACATTTGACTATAATTTAATTTACCCTTTTCCATTGGTAAAGCAAACTAGGACAGAGGTATTGGCAGAAACAAGCAAGAGAAGTCATTCTGAAGCTGCCTCAGTGTGGTATTTTTCACACCCTGTGAAAGCAGCTGCTGGTGCACAATGCTCTGTCCAGGGCCAGCAGAGAGAAAAACACTGCCAGCAGCGAGTGGCTGGGCACTGGCTGGGGTCACAGAGATTGGCAGGGTAGAGAAGGCAATAAAAGCTTACTTGGGCTAGCATGGGAGAAAGGAGCAATATGACTTGCATTGATTTGAACGATTCTGAGTGAAAGAAGCTCAGATATTAGTAGGGTTGGAGCCCTTTTAAGCCAATATGCCTTTACTGAAAGAGCTCTGTAATATTTGCTTGAAAAATACCTTTGTGTATCCTTGCTAGGACTGACCTGGCTCCCGGCAAGTTGGCAGACAAGGAAACCCCCTTTTTGTTTCCTCTTATTTTTTCTTCAGGTAATTGCTTCCCCAGCTGAAGCTTCTCTGAAGAACCATGATAAAGAAGTTATATATGAAGATATAATTTGGGAGAGAAACACTTGGTGAGGATGAGAAAGAGTGCAAGAATGCAGGAGTGGTGGCAAAAACAGGAAAGGATTTTGGGGAGGGGCAGGTGGTGCTAGTGTAAAAAGCATGGCCATAGGGAAATAAGGGCTCAGGACAGATCTGCCACCCAGAATCAGATGTCTGGCCTGCACAAAGCTCTTCTGCTCAGTGTGTCAAAGCTCTAATAGAAGTTTCCTTTTCTATTCAGCACTAAAGTGGGTTAAAATCATTAAAGAACATTATTTTTGGAGTTTACCATAAGAATATTCTTTCTATGTCTGTGTCTGGGCAAGGTAGAAAGTGGCTGCTCCAGAGCCCAGTGGATACTTCAGCATCCCACACTTGGAACAGTCTCATCATAATTTTAGGCTATACTCTGCATTGCCATTTGGGTGATTTGAGCTGGGATCTCCCAGCAGTGGGCTATCTCAGCAGCTCTGGGGGTAGAAGTGTGTCAGTACGCTAATCTGCCCCAGGCTGCACTTCCAGGAGGCCACCTGAACCTCCCTGGTGTGGGCAGAGTGGGAAAGAGGGAACCCCCAACTAATGAGGGGAATGGTGTAGGATCTCCTGAGGTGGTCCCTGAACAGCAGCAAACTTCTGTGACAGAAATAAGGAAGGAGATGTGATGAAGGACAGAGACTGCCAAGCCCAGCAGAGGGGCGAGGAGCTGTTTACATGGCCAGTCCTTGGAAAGTGCCATGATTTTGGGACAGGAATTGAAGTCCTTTTCAAGCTCACAAGTATCAATGCCTCTTCCTGTCACTTCCAGTCTAGAGAAATACGGATCAACTGAACAGCAGCTCGACAAGCTCTGGAAAGTCACAAGTGATTTGTCAGAGCTTTTTTCCTGGGAGGTCACAACGAGCACCAGTGCATTTAGGCACCGTATGTGTCCCTATTTATCGACTGCACCTGTGCTTCCATGCCGAGCCTGAAACAAACCCGCTCATACTCAATTTAGCATAGCAGTCTGAATTAGTTAATTTTAGTCAGTTGGTGATTGTTATTGCTAAGATCCACCACTGTTCTGCATTGCACAGGCATTAAAATTAGTGTGAAGATTGACAGCCTTTTCCCAGAAAGAATAAAAGTATCTGCACATTCATGATGAATATAAACAGAAAGGTCAAGACTCAAAACCCAGCAGTCACCTATATAGTCTCCAAACAGTAGACTGTCTCATAAGGTCACAACTCATTTAAGCCCAGTGCTTCCTATGAATGCTCTGGCAGATGTACATAAGTGAATGGCTTATTTATCATCAAAGCCTGAGCTCAAATATAACTTTATTAAAAACACAAAGTTTTTACTGTTTTAATTCAGACTAAGAAATTAAATTCAATAGTATTAGAAGAAATCACTCAAATGTTCAGATTGAGATAATACTGGCTGAATATATTGTTCTCAGTGCCTGCAATGGTCTGACAGCCTCTTTATATCAGTGATTTTCAGTCTCTTCAATGTTTATGTATCTAAAATCTTCTGCTGGAGGTAGGGACCCTTATAGCGAAAATTTAAGCCAACTGACAAGAGATTTGCTATCCTCGCTTATCTTTTATAGTACTCTCATTCACAGCCCATGGACCCCAGGTAAAAAAAAGAAAAAAATCCCAAACCACTGACTGAGGTATTTACACAGCCCTCCTTCCCATGGCACCTGAATACCCACCTCACCATGGATTTATTTTTACAGCAACAATGAGAATAAGAAGAGCACTATTTTTTCTTATTCCTACCTATCCAAAGAGCAGAGACATCAAGCCAAAGATTTTAAAACCAGACAGAAATCAAAGATTAGCTGCCCAAATCCATCCTTATGAACCTACTTAAAGTAAAGAAAGCCAGTAACTCTTTTTTCACATTATCCACAGGCAGGACTTTCAGCCCTATTTATCCTTTCCACCAGTGATTTGATCTGCTAGATCCTTATTTACACGCTATTATTTGTTCACCTTTGAGATCTGGCTTTTCAACATTTCAGAGTGTAAATGAAGACAGACAAGTGGTGAATTTTAGGGGCAAAAATGAGGTAAGAGCAGTAACAAGGTTATCTCATCCAGAGATTTTAGGTTAGGTGCTAAGTAAAAAAAAAAAAAAA
>WBMY01004226.1:67914-85197 GCA_013397315.1 Donacobius atricapilla
AAAAAAAAAAATCTTTGCTTACATCTAAAGGCACCCTGTGCGTCTCCCCAGTTGGTCTTTGTGGGATCTCTATTGCAACACTGCTTCAGAAAGGTTGACTCCTTGTTTTAACCACTGGCTTATTTAGAGAGACTCATGAATAAAGCAAACTACACTGAGAGATCTGCTATGTGCCCTGCTGATAACCAAATGAGATGGCAATTTGGTGACTTAAAATAAAGGCTTCACAGTGGGTCCATCACAGTGTATCTCCTATGTGGAAAAAACCTGTGTCACAAGTGGCAGCCTTGGCACAAAAGTAAAGGCCAGGTAAGCACAGACACAGATTTGGCCATGCTAAATACCACTGAAATCCCACTTCCAAAGGACATTCCTCCTGTCCAGAGTGTCAATCTCACCCCCCCTGCAAGATGCATAGGAAAATCTGTGGGTAAATAAAATACATGCTGATTACAGAACTGCTTCCTTTTCTTTCCTCTAGTATTGCCATTAGGACAAAAAGCAAAAAATACTTCTGTGGAGAACAACTCAGCAGCCACAGTTTCAAAGCAAAGCCTATCATTTGTACAGCAAAAATCAAAACAACCTTTTATTTGTCACTGCAGGGAGAAGAAGAAATATGATTCTTGTCTCCTGGCTCTGTAATGTTGTCTTCAGCTGTGCATTTTGTCCAGTTGCGCCTTATCATGTTAGTGAAAGGAGGGTTTCTGCTTCTTTCTTTCTTCCCTTTTCCCAATCTTTCTTTCTTTCTCTACCTCTTTTTTTTTTTTTTTTTAAATACCTCTCTGTTCTTGACCTGACCTCTTGCTCACATAGCATCTGTTTTAAAATGGTCATTCACTATCACCATTTGTTTTGGGAAACACGTTTCTAAGCCTAAGCATACAAGATTATAGCAGATTTCTTAGCTTACTGTGTAGTGTGTTTCCCATGTGATAGCTTCTCCTCAGGAAAGCTATTCTTTCATGCAGCCATAGCACCAGCATTGATCAGTGGAAAAGTTCAAGGCAGCAACTCATCAAGCACAGCTTCAATACTAGATTCCAGACAAGGTCTGCAATAAATAAGACCAGTAACAAAGCATCATATTTCCTCCTTACACAGAAAACCAACAGTGACACAGTTCTAAATTTCAGAATATAAGGACAATTTCTTCTCTGCATTGGAGCAAGATGAAAGCTGGAGGTATACTCTCTTTTAATATAAACTATCTTTAAGTAATCATGAATTTTTAGGATGCTAGTCTTTGAAGTGTGCTAGCATATCATTTTAAATGCACAGGTTCTTACTGTAGGAGATTTTTCAGTGCCTTCACTGCCTAGGACTTTACTGTCTGAACACTGTGATATTATTGAATATGAGTGTTTAGAATATATTATTCTGACCCCAGTGTTAGTTCCTGCTTTTTATAAAATATAATAATGGTTCCAGGATTTCAGTGTTAGCTAACAAAAAAAGGACAATCTAGGGCTGTAAGCAGATAGGAAAAAAATTCCAAATAGCAGTGCGATAAAAAAATATACACCCTATGAGGCCCTCACAGATTATTGCTATTGATTTCTTTCCTGGAGACGTGGAAATGTTACCAGATGGGGTGTTAGGCAGTAAGTGTGTGGGTGCAAACGCAGTTTATTGCTTGCTGTCTAGAAATCACTGAAAACCTTCACAATTCTGCTTGGCCATGTCACATAAAAAGGTAAATTTTTTGCCCTACACCAGTCCTTACAAAAAGCTACATGACATGCCATGCAACAAGCATACAGTAAATTTGTCTCTAAGGAAAAAAAGATCAACAAGGGAATTAAACATACATGGATACATGCACATGCTTCCCAGGGACAGTGAAATGCCTTGAACATATTTGAGTATTTGTCCTCATCTTGGTCATATCCTTGCACTATGTTGATTTAAATTAATTTGAAAGACTAAATTGATTTATTTCTTGGTTTTTCTCTTTTACTTCTGCCTGAAACATTGGGCTCTGTCCTGTATTTTATGCTTATGGAAGTGCTAATAAGATTTGCTGTAGGTTTCTAAAAGTCAGGTACTGGAGCTGGAGTATAATGCACAACTGTGTCTGACCCCCTCGGGGATGCACCCATTAAAAAAAAAAGGCTGACCTTCTGTCACTTTCTTCCTCCTCCCTTTTAATGATTCCTTCTATATCCTTTTGAGAAGATCTTTACAGCCTTTTGACCCCTGTTAGAACAGGAAGACTTAAACAGCTAAAAGTACCCTCAATATCAGCGGTCGCCAACAGGAGCTCAAGAGGCTTTTTAGGAAATGCCAGAAGACAATAACCTACATTTTCAATGCATTTAGAGACAGGTCCACATTCAATATTGTATAATTCCCCTTTCGTTTGCTTTAGCACAGCACACGCTGGCGCTGAGCAGAGGCCTGACAGTACAAACAGACATTCCCCAGCAGCAAAGCCGCTGTTTTGGCAGCAAAGCCACTTCTAATGACAAAACAGCAAATCTCTGTTAATTCTGCATGTTACGTTACTTCTCATTTAGCTTTCAGAAAAACAAAACTGTGTGCTTTGGGAGGTTCAGGTGGTTCTGGTTTTGCTCTGGCAGCAGTGCTGACCTCCACCACCCCTCCTCTGAAACTCCTGTCTCTCTGTTTCCTGAACTTCGTGAAATCCTCCACTGCCCCTGAGCCTGGCACGTGCCACTGCTCTCTGTGAAGAGAAGCAGCTCAGCAAAACCAGGTTATGCCAAGCAAAAACCAGGCTTTGGCTGCTCTCTGTGGCCGCTTCTCAGGCGGCAGGGAACACTCTGGCAATCTGCAGCACAGCAGACCTGTGCTCACAGCTGGAGCACAGCTGGTTACTGAGTTCAGGCACCAAGAGCATCCGGTGGGAGGCAGCAAGCATGGGCTCACTAAAACAACAGCAAGATGACCAAAAGGGTGACAGCACCTTGGCAAACAATTGCTAAAGGGGGCTTGGTCAGAGAATGCAAAAGAGTCTTTGGGCCTTTCTGCAATGTTCAGGTTCTTCTCTCTCTCTGGAAGAGCAGCCTCTGATTCTGCTCTGAGCCCCTGCCAGACAAAGTCAAGCAGGACAACTCATCTGAGCAGAGCAGTGAGTGGCCAGTGCTGAGCTGAAGGTGGGGCCCTGAAGAGCCATGAAGTGATAGTGGAACGAAAATCCCATGGACTGTTGCAATGGTATCATAGTCTCACAGGCATCTGATTATGTGTGTCATCAAATAAAATATCATTAAGCAGTGTGAGGAAGCCATCAGCTTTAACATTCAGGGAAAAGTGTTTTGGGGTAGCAAAACAGAAAATAAGACAAGTCCACTCAAGCCCCCAATTCTTATTTGTGTTTGTTCTTTGGGGACACTAACTATATGAGAAGAGTTGGATCTGTGTTAAAATTAACCTGAGCCATCCTCACTAAGAGTTTACAAAATGTTACTTAAGACAGACAAGCTCTTGTGCTGTCAGTGCATCCAAAAAAGAAAGTCATACTTGAGTTAGACTGAGCAAATCAAGTGAGCAGCGGGGATGTGAAATAAAAAGGTATTTCAAGAATGACAATTAAACACAGACACTTTGTTTTCTTTTGGTATCTCCCAAGACTGGTTAATGTTCATTGCTCACAGCACACACTAACTTTGATAGCTCAAGCAGTTTTCTGCTAAAGTGACTTAAAAGAATTTATCCTGATGCAAATGTGCCTGTGTGCTGCAGTGGAGTGCAGCCCCCTTGGCTGCTGAGGATGAAGTTACTCTTGTAAGCAGACAAAAACAACTGCCTCTGGTCTGAGGGTATTTATGATACGGAAACTGAGCTGCTGTGAATGACCTTATTGGGTCATTTGTAGGCCAGTAGGCTTGGAAAATTGATGAAACTAGTCTTCATGGTGGGGATTTCAAAGACAATAACAAGGAGATCCTCATATGAGTGATGTTCAAGCCCTACAAAAGGAATGGCCATGAATATAATTGGCCAGTACCCCACATAAAGTGGGATTCTTCAGACAACGAGACATTTTGTATACAATTCACTCTAAAGGAAAGAAAGTCTTCTGTTATATTTTTGCATGACCTAGTGGACAATGCCATAATAACCAGGTGGCCTTGGTGTCACACTGACAAAGGATGAAACTTAGTCTAATATTTTTCATAAGGGCAGTACTTTTATAATCTTCTGCAAAAAAAAAAAAAAAGTAGCAGCCTCAAGGAAGAGAAAAGAACGAAAAAGGTAAATTTTTTCCTGCAAGCTTCTTGCTGCAAGTGAAAAAATGAAACACAACATGGGTCTGATAAGCCTCGTGGGCCAAAACAAAGCACAGCCGAGTCCCCAGCTCTTGCTTTGTCCTCTCTGAGGCACTGTGTCCCTTGGGGACCAATTGTGCAGCTCGAAGTCCTTTTGCCTGGTGGTCTGTCATGGAGTCTGTTAGACTATAACTCACAGCTGCTCTTTCAGAAACATTTATTTTTGTTTGTTTGAATTCATTTCAAACACATGCATGTGCACACACACAGATACAAAAGCATGGCTCTGTTTTTTCAAGAGGCCTGGAGTGCCCAGGCATTTCATTGTTTTTCATGCATTAGCTTCAGAGAACTTCAGGACTCGAGGAGTATTTATTTATGGATTAGATTGACAGAGTGCTCCCTACAAGTGCTCCAGATTCATCTCTATTGAACTCCATGCACTTACTCTGAGGTTCTGATCCTGCAGAGTAAAGGGAACCCACCCCAGCGATGTTCTCAGTCCAGATGTTAAAGCTAAGAATATGTTTAAAGTGTTTGGGGAGTGAAGCTTCAGCCTCTAAATATCACATGAAAATAAATGCCCTATGATTCTCACCAGCTCCTGAAGCTGTAAATCTTTTAAGTTCATCATGAAATATTAAATAAGTAAAGCCAACACTACAGTCAAGAATGAATCTGACATTCAGGTCAGCCCTTCCAGCCAGCAATATTTGTGGAGTGTGTATTTACATAACCTGTAGAAATTATAGTATTTAGGCATATTATAAAGTTCTTGATGCCACAAGAAGGCAGGTATATTCTCTCAGTTTGCATCAGTACTTAACTAACCAAGAGCCACCAAATCTTGAATTTCTACTAAACACATAAATCTCCCATATCAGACAGAATAGACTTCATGTTAGCAAAAAGCCCCCAGTAGAAGCAGTTTGTTAATGAAATCCTTCCTTCAAAGGAGTGATTTTAGAATTCTGCAATAGCCAATGAAAACTACATGCAAACATTATGGTCATTTGTTATCATTATAAATTGTGATAATGTCATGGCTGACTTACAAAGATGATGACCTGAAAGGCCATGACATTATGACATTACATTTTATCAATAATGAAAAATTGCTTCTTTTGCATGATTGTACCGGAGATGAGCCAGGACCCTGGAAGGCTGCTGGCTCCTGCAGACCAGCCTCAGCCTAGAGAGGAAAACAGACCAATAAAGAAATACTTGGGGAAAATAAACCCATCAACAAACTGTAGCAAAACTAGAGATACAGATAAAGAATATAGAGTATATTTACCTCATGGTATTTAATTTGAATTTCTGAAGGCCTGGATGATCTATGTCTCGATAACGACCCAGAGGAGATTCACCCAATACAAGGACCTCATAAAAGGCTCTTTCTAGTAGTTAGTTGGCACACTGAAAGCCTTGGGGACCAATACAGCTCTTAAAGAGGAGTCCAATATTTTCAATGGCATTAACTGACAATTCTGTTTTAGTTGTTTTCTAATCCAGCCTCTCTCTTCACTGCCTAAAGTTCCCCTCCACCCCACAGCTCTAACAATCAGCTTTAAGCTGGATCTTAGTGATACATGAGACCCTGAACTGTGTGCCAGAGAGACAGCTGGAATGAGCAGGATGTTATTCAAGGAAAACAGCTCAGCTATTGCCACTGGCACACGTGCTTTAATTTGACAGCTATTACAACAGCCAAAAAGCTGGAGTCCTGCAGGAGATACAGTTCTGCCATGCACAGACACAGGATTTCTCCTAACTGCACTGAAAGCTCAACTCTCAGCCACCTGACCCTGGGTAGGTATTTACACCTGAAAGAACGTGTAAATTTGAACCTCCAGTCTCATCTTTTCTGAGGCCTGGCAGAGCTGAACATCCTGAAGAATTGCAGGAGATGTGGCGACCTCCACTTTTCAGCACACTGGGATGCCCAACCACTTACAGGTAAATCATGATCCCTTCTGCATGCTTCCCCCACACCATCTCCTGCCTTCACTCCTGAAACACAATAAACATCTGTGCAGCAACATACAGAGTCCCTCTCCTCAGATACACTTGGCCTTGACACACTCTGCAAGGGGGAGAGTGTTGTACAGCCCCAGCACAGCCATGTGCTCTTTTCCAGACCCACAGAACAAATCCGTGACTCTCACAGACTCACTGAACTGCTATAATCCTGAGTGCAACCGGCTTCTGCACTCCTGCCTGCTGTTCCTTCACTGTGAGAGCCCCAAGTCCATAGCAGGATCTCCTACCATCTCCCCCTGTCCCAGCACCGCTGCCCCAGGCCAAGCCCTCAGCAAACAGATGGGCTTTGCCCCGTGCCTTGTGCTGCCATTACAAGCAACAAAGGCAGAGGCTGCAAATCCTCATTTTGAAGTGAATAGGGGCTATAACCTGAGTTTAGACTCAACCCTAAATTTCTCAAGCTCCTGGAGATGGTGCAGGGCACATTTAACAAGCAGAGCTGCCTGCCTTGCAGCATCCCCTCTGTGTCCCAGTGCGCTGCTGGTGGGACAGGGCTGTGCCCCACTGTAAGGGGGCTGCATTAATACTGCACAGATGCCTGTGTGTAAAAATGTGTGCTCCCTGTAATTGTTTTTAGAACATCAGCCAAAATGCCATTGTGCATTGGTAGTAATATTTATGAGGACAGTTTTATGGTGAATATGAAAAGAAATGTCCATATAGGTTCTCTTACATGCTACACTAAGTAGAGAAAGGAAAGTTGATCATTTTACTTGCTGGTGTGTCAAGGCTTTAATGTTTCCAGCAGGTCTATGCAGGAATAGTTTCTCAGTAAATCAACAGATAGCAGCTTTTTTTTTTTTTTTTTTTTTAGAGCTTTTAAAAGTACAATTTAAAAAAGTTGGAAGTACTGTGGTACCTTGTCTATTCTCAGCTGCACTTAGTCTCTCACATGGCAGTGAGAGGGAAATACACATATACAGGCTGAAATTCCTAAAATAAAGTCCAGAGGATACCTAAAATCTTGACATTTGGGATGCAAAGTACATTTTGTTTTACCTTTTATGTGGGTATTTTATGGCAGGAATGTAAAAGATCTATTTATTTGATGCCATTACCTCTCAGTAATAGGTCCTATACCTGTTCTCTCGATGCCACCGTTTTGAGTGATTTTTGTGGAAATTAAAAGCAGTAGCACCTGATACCTGAAAATTCCAGAAATTGCCTTGATTCTAATGGAAAGGGTGGTGGCAGCAGCAGCACAAGACAGTTGCTTGCCAGCACACGGGGCAGAAGCAGAGAAAGGCTTGACCAGTTTTCACCTAAGAGGTTCACTTCTTGTGTGCATGTGGGGTTCTGCTGGTGGTGTAAAATCCCAGGACATCTGCCAAGATGTATTGCTTAATGTTCTCTGCTTTTCAAAGGTTCAGTAAGCAAAAGGGGTTA
This sequence comes from Donacobius atricapilla, assembly GCA_013397315.1. Classification (NCBI taxonomy): domain Eukaryota; kingdom Metazoa; phylum Chordata; class Aves; order Passeriformes; family Mimidae; genus Donacobius; species Donacobius atricapilla. Next base: position 75,576 of record WBMY01004226.1, read on the forward strand.
TCCTGAGCAAGCTGCTATGACCATGACAGGAGCAAAACACCTCTGTGTATAAATTTGAAACCTTTAACCTCCTAACTGTCAAATTTCAATATTTCTGGTCACAGTGTTAAATGCACCCCAGCATTTTTATTGAAGGAGTTCTCAGTGTATCCAGATGGAAAAATCAAAGTTTCCTTTTATATTTACACACTGTTAGTAAGTTGTTAAAAGAAGAATAAAGTAAGGTGACTGCCAGCAATATTTTGTATTAGTGTAAGCTTTACAGCTTCAGCATAATAAAATAGCCTCTCTATTTGCTTTGTAACCTGTGACGTACACTCTAAATGACTTACTGTTATTGCTGCTATAATATACCCTACATCTTACTAATGATAAACAGACTGCACTGTGTTGAGGCTGCAGTCCAAACTGGACAGAAATGTATACTGGAAAAGATAAGATGGGATGAAGTGTCTCTTATTAAAAAAAATACTTCAATTAAATCTAGTTTTCTAAGTCCTTCAAATATCAATGCTCAACCTACCCATTTCTTTTTAGTTAGTCTTTTTTGCCTTTGCATATTCAAAGAGCGTGCCCACCACTGATAGACACAGTGACATTACAGTGCCCTGCCTAGAGATGCCCTTATGGTTTGGTCTTTTTTCTTGTTCTGTCCATTTTTGTGGATGAACCCTCTATCATTCCATCACAAAGACCTTTATGACAGCAGATAGGAGAAAGAAAAAATGGCTTTAGAAAGCCTTTTTTCCCTTCCAAGAGTAAGTAAATATTATCAGAGATATGTGTGACAGTGATGGAGAAACCCGACGTGGAGCCATCCCTTCCCGGGGCATCACTTGGCTCTTACTCCCTTCAGTGCAGCCACCAGCAGCAGCTTCAGCAGGGAGCTCCAGGATGACATTTATGAAGCCTCTCCAAGGTAAGACCTTCCGAAATGTCATCACTGACAGCAGTTCTGGCCACAGGGGCTGCTCCCCATGAGCCCCCACAGCAGCTCAGCCTGCTCTGGGTGCGGTTCCCGGTGGAATGCTGGTATGCTGAGCAGCCCTCGCAGGGCTGCCTGTCCTGTGCTCCTAAGCCATGTACAAGTCAGGATTGAACATTTATCGTTAAGCCCTGCTGCCAAGAAGGAAATTTATTTTGGGGCAATGAGAGGATTACAACCCAGCTTCTGATCTGCCACGATCCTGTTTTACACCAGGGTGACTGTTGGCTCGAGTTAAGTTACTGTGCTTTATGTGGAGTAGATGTAATCAGAACAAGGCTTTAAGCACCTATTTCTTCCACAGAAGTGTCTCTGGCTCACAAGGACAACAGGATGGCAGTACCAGTATCTCTCTCAGAATTGGAGAGCACAGACCTGATACTAAATGGCCTAGATTTTTCTGTAGTGAAAGCAACAGGGCTCAGCACTACTTTTGGAGGGGAACGTTTTCTTGGGTTGACAACCCAGATATTTTGTGGGTGATGGATACTGAGAGAGCCCTGAGTGCCACAGCAATTTGCTGAGCTTCTTACACAGCTCCAGGTAGTATCAAGGTGTTTAGATTCACTCCTCCTGCTATCCTAACTAAGCCACTGTGGGCATTTCTGTCTGCAAGCTGCAACAGGGTCACCTGCATGCTCTGTATGTCTAAAGCTTGGCCCTCTCCTCAGCTCCGCATGGATACAGCACTGGCATGTGCAGTTAGGGTCTGCTTGCAGGCTCACTTCCAAACTAATTTCCAGGAGTCAGACTTCTAAGTAAAAGGGCAGCAGAGGACAGGAAAGCAGCCAACTCTCCCCTGTTAAATGTAGAAGATGTTGGAGTGGGTGAGAATTGTTCCCTTCTTCCTTGGTTGGGTGCAGCAAGGCTCCATCACCTCCATCTGCTCTCTCAGATACTGTGTCCCCCGGACACTGTGCTCCTCCCTGAGACATTATTCTGAGTTGGAGGAGGCTCTAAATGCAGCAAGGGTGTATTTACTGGTGAGCAGTTTTAGCTGTATGCATTCCTCAAGGCAGTCTCACATGTCTGGAAGCTCAGCTCTGGCTGGGGGCCGTGGCATGGGAGGTCAGGCTTGGCATAGTGATGCTCAGGAGAGCCCTGAGCACAGGAATCACTCACACTGAACAGCTTTACAGGAGCCCTGCAAGGACACAGCCAGGCCATCTTTCCCACATGGACACAAAGTCCCCACCTGCTTCTCTGGGGGCAGGTGTTTTTGATTTATTTCAAGGAGGCACATCATTGACAGCTGGGGAAAGGTGTCTCACTGCCCTTTGACCTGTGACTCTGCTTGAAGAAAATGGGATGTCAGAATGCTCCTGCTCTGAAGATGAAGTCAGTAGCAGCTACTGGCATCAAGATTCACTTGTTAAACTAGAGATAATTTCCATGGCATTGATAGAAAAAGGTAAAAAAGTGGCAATTTCATCTACATTCACCCTATTTTACATGGGGTTATCAACAGCTCAGGTAGCTCCTGCCTGCTGGGGTGGGACCTGCTGCTTCACTACTCTATCAGTCTCTGAAGGTGCCCACAGTTTTGCCAGGAAATACTTGTAGCCTTACTGGATTTCACCCAGCTCAAAATGTCACTACAACCTGAAAATCAACAATTCTGCTATTCTGATCAGAAAAGAAAAGAAAGTTATGCTCCTAGTCTAATAAAATGCAGAGAAGTCTCAGACTAAAAAAATGAAATGAAGTACAAAGAACAGGTGGTTCTGTCCATATGACACACTAAGGCCATTTAGTCCTAATAATCTTTGAAACATCCTATTCAAAAAGGTCTTTGGAGCTCTCATCACATTTAGGAACTTGCATAAACATTTCTGAATTTATCTGAAATCCATTGCTTATTGTGATTGGTTTAGTCTGTTGAAATGCAGGAACCAGAGCATGCAGAAAGTCCTTGGTTTAGCAACATACCCTAAATGTATTGTGACAATGAAAAATAAACTTCATAAATGGTTGTCCAGTACCTATTTATTTACTAGGAGTTATAATGAAATTCGGGGCTTTCAGTCCTAAAAGAGACGTCACCACAAAACACACCCACAGCCTACAGGCAGCGTTGCAAGCAGGAACGGGCATTTCCCAGGTAGGAAAACGTGTGCCAGTGGTGAGGGCCGCCTGCTGGGAGGGAAGACACCTGACACCTGTCCCATGCTTTGCCACGATGCATGGGGTGACATTGGGAAGGTCACTGAAGCTCTCTGTGCCTCCTGCTTGTTCTCTGGAAAGTGGCAGCACGGAGGGGTTCCCACAGAGCACTGTGGAATCAGAGGGGAACTGGGGCTGTTTGGCAGCTCCTGACTTTGTACTTTTCCAGGGATACAACTCCTGCTGCTACCACTCTTGTTTTGAAAAAATACAATAATCTCAGTTTGGTCAAATAACAATCAAATACTATAATTTTAACCATGAAATCAATAGTCATGAAAATGGGCCCAGCTCATTGTAGCTCTCTTGGGAAGTTTTCAAATAGATAAGGATAATGGCAGAATGTTGAAACTAGACTGGATTGGGCACTAATTGCAAAAAAGATGAAGGACAATTTTCCATCTAAATGTAGGAATATTTCTCAGTTATGACTCTGAAATAACATTCACTTTTTGCAAATATTTAGGTGGACTCTTGTGTGTTTCTCAAGCTATTCCTTAATTTCTAAATGGGATCCTCAGCTTCAGCTCAAATGATTCCTTGGTGTTCATCTACTTGTTGCGGCTAAAAACTTTATTGTACAGTGGAAGGCAAGGAACAAAACCATGTTTGTGTTGTGTAACCAGCACAAACACAGCCTAAGCCAAATCCCCATACCCAGTGGGCATTGGGCCAAAGCCATAACCAATAAAAGAATAGTTGGAGCATGCAACCCAAGGACAAGCTGTGGCTGAAATTTATATAAACCATTCAGAAAACATTCAGAAATAACCACTTCCATTCTGTGTATTTACAAAGACGCTGAGCAGCTCATAGTTTCTATAGCAAAGAAAGCCTGCATTATAGAATGTTGCATGTCCTATAACATTAAAGCCACATGAACTTTGAGAGGAAGAGTGCCTGTCTTTGCAGCGGCCTTGTGATTGCTGGGAGTTCCTTCAGCATCCCCTTAAATCGCTGGCATTTGGCTCATTTGTGCTGCTTTTATTCAATTGTTGACTGTGTGATTGAATTTACCATTTAGAGCCATTACCATGTGTCATGAACTTTCTCAATCTGAAATGCGAGAATCTTCTCTTAAATACGGGGCTGCTGAGAGGGAGGTGTTTTGGGGGCAGGTCCCGCAGGACCCAGTGAAGGGAAGGAGATGGAGAGATCTGAGGAGCTCTCCCGGCATCACTTCCTTCTCTTCCTCCTCCCACCTCACTGTTGCCTTCCCTCTCCAGTGCCCCACTTTGTGCCATTCCCCTCCTGTCCACATAAGGAGCTCTTCATAGCTCTGCTATGAAGAAAAGGACGTATAGGGTGCATGTGTAGTTTTCCATGCGAGGATGGATAAAGGTGTGTTTATCATCAGCTGGAGTTTTCTGGATTGAAGCTGAAATGTGTAAAAATTGAGAATATTATTTCTCTCCTTCCATGACCCATTTCCCTGCTCTGTAGCAACATTAGCAACAGCCAACAAGAAAATCATATCTGCAGAGGAAAATTCTGGGCTTGATTAATGCTGTTTGTCAGTTCAGCTGGGCAGAGTGAGGCTGTGTGGCAGCGAGTCTCAGAGCAGAATCCTTCAGGCGAGGCTGAAAGGGCTGTAAACAAGCTATGAAAGTTTAATGACATTCAAATATCTGAATGACTCCTCAAATGGTATAGTGGTTAGGAATTGTCCTGTATGGCTTTTGTAAAGAATTCACAGGGTTAATGACTAAAGAATGGAGTTCTGGTAATCAATATAGTCCTCTGGCTCTATTGATTGGAATCGCCTGCTTATTTTGCAGCTAAGATTTTTTAGCCCATTCAGAACAAAGACACCCTAGGGGACTGTTAAGTAAATAGGCATTTAAGACTTTTTCGTTGCTAAGAAAGTAGTTAATTATTATTAGTGCTTAAAAGTCTCAATTTAGACAGAACATCCCAATGAACATCATAATTTTGCTAGTTTTCTGTATGTTTTATGCACATGCGTGTGTATTGGCAGCTGTTTAGAAGTGTGCACCTATTTGGCCGGACAAGGTGCTTAGGGAAGCTTCAAACCTGGAAGGCCTCAAGACACTGAGTAGCTTTGCAGGGACCTGTCACAGAAAAGCATTAGGTCCCCAGATAGTACCAGTGTTTGTAGGGTGATGACTGCCAAAAAATATGAATATGCTAGGGAATCCTTGTCAATCTTTTGATGAAAGATGATGTTCACAGAGGCTGAGGAAGATGAGTGCCTCAAAAGGGAGCTGAGCTTTATAAACACAAGGTTCTTCCAAAGAGAAAGTGCTTCACAAAACAAGCAACTTTCTGTTTTGTCATACATGTAAAGATTTTCTGCTAATGTCACTGTTTTTTGCAGGCCAGGGGTGCAGAGGATCATCAAATCACCTGCAGATGGCCAGTACAGAGGACACTGTGGCAGGGCAGAGAAAAACACAAGTGAATGCTCCTGATGTGGCAAGCAGCGTGGCCTCAGCCTCTGAAAGCAGCTGGGAGCCAACTGCATTCCCTTTAGCAGATTTCAGAGAGCAGGGGAAACCCAAGTTCCTCATCTTTGGTGTAGAGTGTGATCTGTACAGTGAAACTGGGCCTGCCCTGCCTTGCAGTGCTGCCCCGGCCCTACACTGCAGCTGAGATGCCTCCTGCAGAACCAGCTGCAAACTTAGCCCCACACTTGGCCTTCAGACCAACCAAAGCTGACGGCTCCTGCCAGATCGCCAATATTTTCACAGTAGAGCTGAAATCATTATTACTAACATTCTTTTCTTACAGCCACACAAATCTTAACTTCTTTTTGCCTTTTTTGTCATTTTAGACAGAAGCTGCTCCGTGCTGACAGAGGAAGGAGAACAGAACGGCGCTTTCCCACTGAATGGCAGTTGATGGTAGAGCTGCTTTGCATTTTGATGCCACTCTGGTTTCCTTTGCTCTTTGCTTGTTCAACCATTTTTGCTTGTTACACTTAAAGCTGTGAGCCCAATGGATCAGAGAAAAGACATCCATTTGGGACTCAAGCACAGCTAATCTTTTCCATCCCCCTTAAAAATTCATTATCATAGCTGCTTGCTCGTATGGGTATTTGATAAAAACACAGATCATGCACCAGTCAACAAGCACTTATGCACCAGCTGAGACATTAAGAAAACATTACATTTTGTGTATGATCCAATTAACAGCTTTTTCCCCTGACAATGATTTCCTACATACTTAGGCTATTATATACAATTTGGTAATATGTGGAAGTATTCATCATGCTTGCATTCCCTGACACTAATCCTGTTTGCACATTTCTCCTCGCTTTCCCCTTCCTAGAATTTAGAGTGGAGATTCCTGACTGCAGCCTGTACAGAGCAATGGCTGGATTTTAGCCATAAGTGATGTCACAAATCCATAAAATGATAGATAGAAGCAGAAGGGCAGCTCTGTTCATGGTTTTACACACATCCTAATTTTGTTTCTGCCTTGTTCATTTGTACCCCCAGTAGCTTTGTAAGTGTGACTCTCCAGCCTTGGTGGACTGCTTACCAACACTTGGTAACCTCCACTCCTTATCTTTTCCTGCTTCTAATGGAGATACTGTCCAAAAGAGGAACCCTGAATCCAAATTTTAAATCTCAGTGCAAATCTGCTGTCAAAAATCCTGGCAAGTGAATTTGAAGGTTATATTGCACCCAAGTAGTGGTCCCTCATTTTGGTTACTGTTGAGGTCTATCCATCTGCATAAGCCAGCAAACGAAAGATTTGGATTAATTTTCTGGAAAAGGTTTACTTAAAAAGGAACATTTATGGCAACTGTACAGTAATAGGTGCTATGAGTGCAAGATCAAAGTCATTGCAGGTCAAATACAGAGAAGCATTAGACAGAGCAAAGCCTCTCAGGGTTTGAGCTGGTTTGCAGCTGATTTCAGATCAGAGCCTTCTTTGCTATAGTTTTACTGAACACCATAAGGCTGGAGTTGGACAAAATGGGAGGTAGAGAAAATAAGGGGTTTCTCAAGGGTTTCTGAACCTTAGGTGAGAATTGCTTTGGGAAGACAGATGAGAGGGATATATCCCTGATTTTGTTTCCACTGTGGAGCATTCTTAAAAATTTCCGAATGAAAGCCACATAGCACTTCACAGTCTTTTACAGTTAGTAACACAGATTGAGTCACATTGTAACCTTTTGACAAAATTTTTAGGGAAAATTACTGCTCAATTTGGGACAGAGAAAGGAATTCTTAGCGGCCTTTTGATGAAAAAAAAAAAAAGTTCAGAAGCATTTCAGGTTAAATAAGACAGGGAATTAGACCCAAAAAGGTTTTATTTTCTTTTAGAATTTTTCTGGATCATCAGTGAAGAAAAATAATCTGATTTGTTATGCAGTGTAAAGACCTATTGCACATTGCCAGGAATACGATTGTGAATAAAGAGCTATAAACCAGTGCACATTGATATCAAACGTGTAGCCATTAAGAAAGGAGAAAAAGAAAGGTCCAAAGCTAGGGAATTAATGAAATTTTGCCCAAGGGCTACATTCAAATGTATTTATTTTTTGAATTTGTAGTTTTAACTTTGCTGAATCCATCTGTTATTTTCATATGTAAATGCTCCTCTCCTCCACTCTTTCTATTCTCTGGGTACCTTTTCCTTCTCTCTTTTTTTTTCCTTGTTTGTTTGTTTTTGTGCTAACTCCTCCGTAACACATGAGATCTCCCTGAGGTGTGAAGTCAGAGCATTTTGGGTTGCCAGGTAAGATGATGTTCATGCTGGGACCCTGTAGAAGTTGGGGCTTTACCTTTGTGGGCCACAGAGGAAACTGTCCTGTGAAGAAGGACACAAGAATCTTCTGCACAGTTTTTCTGCACAACTTATTATGAACGTAACTTTATGAAAAGCTGGGGAAAGGCAAAAGTCATTGTTTTTTCAAGGATGAAAGTACTGATGTTCTTAATGGCGAGTTGGGTTCAATTTTTAATGTTAAGTCATGAGCCTTGATAACACAGGGAAAAAAAAGAGAAGGAAAACCCCAGAATGTGGAGAAATCTTTACCACGTGGTTCTGTCTTCTCCTTTCCAAGATGACAGGTCTGGGTTCCTTAATTGACTCTATGCTATAGGAAATGACATTTGCCTGCAAATGAGTCAAGGTGCACCCTTTTCATGGAATGCTGAAGTCCCGTGGCAATGCAGCCAGGTACAAGTCTGGGGACACCTCTGGTTTCTAATAGCCTGTGCTAGTGAGTATCACATGGAGTGGCCCATTCCCACAGATGTCATGAAAATCATGGCTATTTTTATTTTGCATTGAAAATGGTGCTAAGTTTTGAGGATCAAAGCTCTCTTCCAGGTCCGGCCAGAGATTCACTGTGTGACTTCACTCTGTGCCCACAGACTGTATTTCTGGATCTCCTCCTGTATAATGTGAACAATGCCATTGCATTGGTCCATCTAAAAGAAACCCTTCAACATCTCTTCCAAAAAAGCAGTAACATTCATTAGGGAGATGTAGGTGACATAAGGTGTTTTTTTGTCACTAGAAACCTTGCCCTCCAGTAGATATGCAATACATATCTTTATGGTTTGGTTATTTACCACGGTGCTTATGAATGACAGAAAAGTCATCTTATATCTTGATATTCAGAGATGTTGGGTTGTGTTTGTTGAATTTCCTGGTTCTTTTCCCCTCGCTGGACTTGTTTACGAGTTTTATCTCCTTTGGGCCCTTCTGGAATTTTCCTACGCCACTGTTAATGCTCCCCCGAAGCTCCCATTCCCCTGAAATGTCTGTGCGAATCCCCTTGTTCCCGCCCCGGCTCCTTGTCAGTCACCCGCTGCCCTTCCCTCTCTTCTGGAAGGTTCTGTGGGAGCCGTCGCGTGATTGGGCCAGGGCTCCCAATCCCCATTGGCTCGTGTACCTGTACGTCACCCCCGCTGTCCCCGCCCATCCCTCTCCCCGTTGGTGGATGGCTGTTCCCGCCCCCTGTTTGCACCCCCTTACTTAAGGGACCGACTCCCGCCCCTCGGCCCTTAAAAGGGGCGCCGAAGGCTAGGGCTCGTCTCTGGCTTCATTAAACCTCATCCGCTTCTCCTCTGAGTCGGGCCTTTCCCTCATCGACAGCGGCCGCAGCCTCTGTCCCACCAAGGGCTCCCAGCCCTCAGTGTCCCCCGCAGGCGGCCGCAGCCTCTGTCCCTCCGAGGGCTCCCAGCCCTCAGTGTCCCCCGCAGGCGGCCGCAGCCTCTGTCCCTCCGAGGGCTCCCAGGGCGGGGCCGCAGCCTCTGTCCCTCCGAGGGCTCCCAGCCCACAGTGTCACCCGCAGGCGGCCGCAGCCTCTGTCCGCCAAGGGCTCCCAGCCCTCAGCCGCCCCTGCACTCCCGAGAGCAGAGGAGTGTCCCCCGCAGGAGGAGTGTCCCCACAGGCGGCCGCAGCCTCTGTCCCTCCGAGGGCTCCCGGGCCTCGGTGTCCCCCGCCGGCGGCCGCAGCCTCTGTCCGGCGAGGGCTCCCCGGCCTCAGCCG
>WBMY01004226.1:92548-173759 GCA_013397315.1 Donacobius atricapilla
CCCCCCCCCGTTTTATCTTGCAGTAGGAATATTGATAACTTCCACTTTAACTGATCCCTTGAAGCCAAAAAAATTTCTGATAAGGCTGGAAATATGTCTGTGTTGGTCTACTTTAAATAGGAAGTTACCTTGATATTTGACATTCTTAGCATGGACCACCTTGATATGGGCTCCTCAAATTTTTGGATAAGTTCCTTGGGTAAGCTGAGATACCTGAAGGGTATATTAAGATCAGCCCAAAGTCATTGGATGATGTGCCCTAAAGGGTCAGAAATACGTTTTTTTCCTCCATGACAAATAGATGTATAGCCTTTTCTGCCATTACAGATTCCCTTTCTCCCCCCATAGACATAATGAAGGCAAATTATTTGTATTCAGCCTGTTGCATAAAAATTGTGTGGGATAAACACCCTTTCTGCTTAAAAGTGACCAAATCAGCACTGTAGGATGAGGACATGGAGAAATGGTGCTCTCTTTCATACTGCTCTGTTAGATGAACTCAAATGTGAGAGCTGTGCTGAGAAGTTTTGATGGCAGTGATACTCCTACGCTGTGTCTGCAATGTGCAGGGCACAGATCCCAGCTAGTCCCTGTGGTTTGTGTGCAAGTGGAAAGCAACAGCAAACAGGTGAATGAAATGATGATCTCAGCCAGGGTCTCCTTGAGCTCTTGTTTTGGAAGGAAATTTGGAAGATGGCACACCAGCCTTGGCCCTGCCTGTAGTGGTGGGGATCAGAGCTATCAGGCACTAGAGTGACACTAAAGCACCCATATTTCTTCTGAAATTTCCCTCCATAACAAATCCCTGCCCCTTTTTGCACAGCACATTTGAGTTTCTTCGATCTTTTTTAGAACAGAACTAGCACAGTCAGTTCTAGGCAGCGTGCAGCTGGCAGGGTGGCTGAAGGCTTCCCAGACTTCTTGCTTTTCTCTACTTGGTTCTAGTTGTTTAGACTCAGTCTCTGCATATATTAGTTGTTTCTGTATGAGGTAAATTGAGTGGCCGATCTTAAAACTGCCCAAGTTCACTTTTGCCCTTTTTTTAACAGAGTTTCCTTGCTTGATGCAGTCTGTGCTCAAAGTACCTTTTTTCACACCTCCTTTGGCACAGAGTGACTCTAAGGGGGGGAGTGTACATTCTGCAACTGGAATAAACCAAAATTTTTCCAAGAATATATATACTGCCAATAAAAGTGTGAAGCTGCTGACAAAGTTTTCATATAGAATATTAGAAAATACATCTCAAGGTTTTTATAAAATTTTGTTTCTATAAAGAAGAAGAAAAACACACTATGAGAACTGTATTGAGATCTCCAGAATCCCCTTTTTTGCCTTTACCTGCACAGGCAGAAGAGGAAGCAGTCCAGGAAAAAGGCATTCTAAGGAAAACCAGTTATGTCCAAAGGCCAGGGCTGTACATTACTTAAAATGTTAAAAGCCCCTGTAGTTTGTTATCACTGGAACCTGTCTGGAGATGGGGATCAGACAGCGTCATCGTCTGTGGCTTTATAAACTAACTGATGGTCTTCCTTGCATTTCAATAGCTGCAACTAATGTATAACTAATCACAAAAGTCTTCACTCTCTGCTCTGGAATCATCTATTTGGTACTCACAGGCACCACAGTTATTAATGTAAAGGTTTGAAACAAAGTATAAAAGTTTCTGTTAAATCATATGCCCTCTTTCCTTATAGAGGATATATTATAATGCATTATTTTTTCTAAAACAAGAGCATAAAGCTCTATGATACTACTGCAAACCTCTCATAACAGCAAAGCTGCATGGAGAGTAAGGGGGTCGAGCTGACAGCAGAGGATGGGAGCAGATAAAACTCCTTCCAGGAGAGGTTCTAGGTGGGGCAGGGGAAGGGATTACATTAATCCCTGTCCCACTCGCAGGCTCTGCTGGCCTTCAAAAGGTATTCTTGAGCTGAAGTGTTGGATCTGTTAAGAGGCTCTTCATAAAATATCATGGAGCCAGTTTAGAGAAAATGGATCCTCTTCCTTTCATCTGCCTGGAGGGTTTTGGCAGGTGTTGGGGCTTGAGGGTTTGCTAATGGCCAGAAGAAAGGCTCTAAAGTGGTAGAAGTGGTGAAAGAATCATGCTGATGCAGGCAGGCAGGCTGTGCTAAGGTTTCATTTCTGTGACCAAAGCCTTGCAAAGGCCAGCCAGTGAAAATGAGCACAAAACTCAGGACCTGCCACTATCTGCTTTCCTCAGTATCACAGACAGTTTTAATCATAAACCAAAAGCTTTTGCTGCAACAAGCACCCACTGTGCAGAGCCCTCCCATTTGCCCAGGAGTGACAGAATGACCCTTTGGTTGAACTTTGTTTTGGCATTTCTAACTGTACTTCCTTAAAAAAAAAAATCAAAGTACAAATGTTGGTTATCTTTTTTTAAAAATGGGTCAGATTTTTAAGGTGAATCACCTTAAAAAAAAACAAACAACAAAACCCAACAAAAACCCCAAAAAACTTCAGTGCTTGCAGTGTGCTTATGGCCTTACAAAGTATTGCTGCAATAGCAGTGTTAATATGAAGCAATAAAAGAGGGGGTATGATTACTATTGCACTACAACTTGCAGATGGCTGCTCAGCCACAGGAGGCTGCAGGGAAGGGGTCCCATGGATAGCCCCCCTGGCTACTCAGAGCTGGGGCTGAGCACGGCGCTTTCCCAGGCAGGCCCAGAGTTCCCGCAGCCTGCTGGGCCACGCGCTATTGTCTCTATTTACAGAAGTTGGTGGACTTTCCTCCACAGCTAAGTAGGCTGACAGCCTCAGAGATTGGCTTTGAGTTTTTGGTTTGAACAAATCAATGAACTACAAGGAAAACTACAAAAACAACAACAACAAAAGAAATGGTTTCTGAATGTTACCTGAAAAACCACAGAGTTTCAAAAGAAAAATCTCTAGTGAAAAAATACCTGGAGCAAGGCAAGGGAAAAAGTTCCTCCTACAGTACACAGATCAGTGCAAAACCATAGAACACTCTGATAGTGAGTTGCTATTTATTGCATACTATTTTGGACAAAAAGACAGACTTGATGAGAGTCAGTTTTAGGCTATTTCAGTCCATCAATAGAACTGCCAAATAATGTCTAATAGAAAGCAGAAAACCTGTAATTTTTAAAGTTAGTTTGTGACCCACACTTTTGCTAGCCCCAGAGGACAATAACAGCTTGGGCACTTCCTGAGTGAAATAAAATGTGAGTAGGAAGATGTAGATGGAATTTCAGTTTTCATCATCAACTTTTCAGCCTAATTTAATTTAATTCACACAGGATCAACCCTGCCCCACGGAGGGGTAAGGAAGGGAGTGGGCAGAAGAGAAAAACTTGAAGGTGACTTGAACAGTTTGAGTACAAACACCAGTAAATAAATGTTTATTAATGGTAATAATCCCTCCTTCTTACACAACACTAAAAATAGAGAGTGCTGTACAAGCATGAATGACCTAATTAATGATTCAGGCAAGGACCCCAGTGGAGCCCTGCTGCTGTGGAGGGGCCCTGTGCACCTGCAGGGCATTGACTGCCCCAGAGAGGGTTGGGGAGCAGCATCAGGAGCTGTCCTGCCCACCAGCGGTGCATCCCAAGGCACGGTGCCACCCCCTCCTTTGGGAACATTTGGGCCACGAGCTGGGGAGACAGAAAAGGTTCCAGGAAGCCCCTTTGGTGGACTCTCAAAGGAAAAAAGTGGCAAGGGGCAAAACTCACAAACAAAACACCCTTACCTTAAGGACGTGTGAGACATTTACATAAGGTAAACTCTCATATACCTGGAAAGCTATTTATTGCTGCACTGGCATTGGTGCTGTGAACAAACAGGTTCACAAACCGAGTACCCAGATGGAGACACTACCAGCAGGTCCTGGAGAGAGCTTTTCTCTGTTTGCCCCTGCCCAGCACTGTTACCTGGAGCCACATCCCAGTGCTACCCTAGCAAGGGGGTTAGAGAGTGATTGATGCAAAGGGAATTAACTTACTGAGCTGATTACAGATACTGCAGCAGCTTTCCACGGGCTCTGCCCTATATCCAGCCCAGTAAGAAATACTTTGCCTGTTTCACTTGGGTACAGCACGTTCAAATTCAGGCTGAGCTTTAGCCACTGCAGAAAGGGCTGTGAAAGGCAGAGCTGTAAAGCAGCTGCTGGTGAACTGGGTTCTCTGTCAACACAGCCACAGGGAGGAAGGAGGACAGCACAGCACATGCAGCTCTGCCACCGTCCCGCTTCCACCTCCTGCCCAGGGCAGCTCCTCACTCTGCAAGTGACTGAGCATGGCTCTTGGCACAGCTTTCCAGTAGGAAAGTGTTCAGCTGGTAACAAAGGTAATCCTGAGTTATTATTCAGGGCTCAGAAGAATAGAAGGATCATTAGTTTGGTGGTGATTGAGTATACAAATTTGAGCTCTGAAGAGTAAAGATTTTATTTATTTTACAATAATGAGGAAGGTTGTGATGCTATATAATCTAATACTGGGCACCTTTGCAGGTTAGAACTTCTTACAGTAATATTATTTAAAAATATATTTTCATTTATTTTGAGAGATTAAGTGGCTTGCATGGAAATGGAGATGCCTCAGCTTTATGAAGGTTTTTTTGTGCATTTTCACAAACTTAGTTGAATTTTTTATGTGCATGTCAAAATGAAGTTATATACATCAAAGAGTATTGTGAGTTTTCAAGTCTGAGGTCCAGATTCATTATTGGTGTAACTGCTGTAGAGGTAAGCAATAATCTGACCCAGATTCCGGACTTTGGACAAAGTTTATCATCCCTGAGGATTATGTAGAGTTTACTTATCAGGAGAAGAATCCAATCATCTTTCTCTGCCCCTTGTCTGAGGAGTGGACTTTGCAGCCCCATTTAGCAGTGGATGCCTGGTCTGGGAAATGTCTCAGCGTGCTGTATAATAAATGGGGTTTGCTAGAGCTGAGTGCTGGGAAGAAATTGTGCTGCCCTGCTTCTGTGTGTGGAGGCATATGTGAGTAGGCTGTGTGTCACTGAGATTTGTAGATAACCAGAGCTCGAAACTCTATGGTTTATAGTTTACTGATGCAAGTTCCTGCTTTTCATTGATCTTCATTCACTAAATCTGGACATTTGACTACTAGAAAAGAACCAAGCAGCTTTTAACTCTGTCTTTCACATCTCTCCAGTGCCTATGAAAGGTATCGTTTTGTTTTCAGGAAATGATGAAACTGAAGGAGAACCCCTACTTTAAGCATCCTAAATATTTGGAGACTCTAAAACCCAGGCTGAACTTGGGTTACATTTGTATTTTGGGCTTCCCTTTACATTTTATAGGGAAATAATAGATCCTTGTAACGCACTTCTATCTCATACTGAGAATGGCAGCATGTAGTGCCCCAATATTTAATGTGAAGAATTCCCGGGTTTAATTTTCTATTGGTTAACCTGAGCCATTGTGTGTCCTTGTTTCATTGCTTAGCTGCAGTTGTACTGAGCAGCCTTGGAAAGCAGATTAAGTATGGGTGGTTGTTGCCCATAATACAAATGGATATCACAACTGAACTCTTGGAGCTTAGAATTTATGCCAGTGATGTCTGTGGCTCTTAAATGCCATTCACCCCTAAAGAAGCAGCCCACACTCACACAAGATTTGTGTGATTTAGCTTGATGTGGTGCTTTTCAGGGTCCAAAGCAGGACTGATATTATTATTTCTAAAAAAAGAGAGGAGAAATAAAACACCTTCATTTACCTGCTAAGAAAAAAGATACCTGATAGTTTTAAGAGATTTCGACTTTCTTTTAAGTGTGCTGCAAACAGATAACTCCAGATATGAGGTGAAAACCGTTCATTGTGTTTCTTTAAAAAGACCTAGTCAATCTGCAAAGATATTTTTCTCTTATACTTGGGTATTTTATGTACATTGCTCTATTTTTGGCTTAACAACTTTCCTGCTTAAGTCACTGAAACACATCAGCTAAGCAAAACTGCATTTTACAGACCCATGACTGAAGTGTTAACATCTTGTGGTTTCAGAAAGCATAAAAAGGGCAGACTAGAGGAAGGGAAAAATTTTCATTAGGGGATTAATAAGACAAAACAAGGCTATAAAAGAGACTCCAAAAGGCTCACTCTTCAGAGATTTCCATAATTGTGCTCTTTACAAATGAGTTTAATCACCCAAAGGAAGAACCAAGAGGCAGATGAGGAAGTGGTCAATAAGTAAGAATAACTGACCACTGCATTACTGGGGTATCTCGTCCACATCAGGCCCAGTATCCGGATTGCTGAAGTAATGCAATCATGAGTCCTGACTCGTCTGTGTAGCACTGTGGTGAGTTCCTGAGAGCTTGTTCTATTCTGGGGAAAAACCAGTTCCGCTCAGATTTTTCCCTGCCATCTAGGGGCTGCTAAAACACATATGGAATGTATATTTTGGAGGTCAAATAAATCAATACAAATCAAAATCAAAACAAATCAGAAGTATGGTAAACAAACAGTCTAATGTGATTGACTGAGATATTTTCCTTCTTTTTATTCTGTGCCTGGTCCTCAAAAGCATTAATGGCATAAACAATAGAAGGAAATAAATGAATATGTAAAGTATCTCATCTCTTCCCACATGTAATAAAATGAAAACAAATCTTCTCACTTCTACAAACTCCACCACATCAAATTAATAATGGAAAACATCACATCAAAGCACTCTGTGCTCAATAGCCTGTGGCACATTTGGACTCATCAATAGATGTTCAACAATATTACAACTTGTTTAAATCTTGGTAAAGTAGTGTTATGTACTATTGTTATTGACTTTCTTTTTCTAATTATCACCCAAAGGTGACAGATGATACAGCACTAATGATCAGACTGTTTAAGAGCTGAATCAGCTTAGAATCCCAACTCATTAAACCTCAGCAAGATTAAAAGATTCCTTGGACTTTAAGGCCAAAAGCATCACTCTGCTGACAACATTTTGGTCAGTTATACAGGGGACACAATCAGGAGATTCAAGGCTTTTTTCACTGACAGTATCTTTGGAGATTTTAAAGATTATAGTACACACAAGTGTCTAAATATTTAAAAGTATATAAAATCCATACAGCTGTCATGATAAAGCAAATATTTGCAGAACCCCTTTTGCTATGCTAAACCTTCCCACGAATCTGTTTGAGCTAATAGTAAAACTGTTCTTGATTTTCATAGAAGCTGAAGTCAGTAGGAGTTGTAGAGCCATGGCATTTGTTTGAACCCGTTTCTCCCAGTGTGGTTAGAAGCAGAGACACCAATAGCATCTTTGTGGTGTGTACCAGTGTACTTCAGCCTTGCACCAAATTCATTACTTTCTTAGCCAGTTTAGCAAAAAAAAATACAGCATTCTTACATCAGTTTTGGAAAATCTAACTAAACTGATATATTCCTTTCTGCTGCTTCATTGGATACAGGTTAGGATATTCCTGATATTATCAAGAAGTGATGACTAACAGCAAGAGCTGAATCAGATTTCTGAAGCTAAAAGTAAAGTTAATGGGGAGACTAAATTAAGCTAAGGGATTGGGACTGTCCTAAACTTGCATCTTTTCTAACTGCATTGAAAAATAAGTTGTAACACTCCCTGACTACAGTGTTTGATACCAGTGTTTCGTCTGAGGGTGCTTGTCCAGAGCAAGTAAATTCTCACCTGGACAAACTTTCATTTACTTGGCAGCGACCAGAGCTCGAAGCATTGGCCTCCATACCTTGCACTAAAAGCCCAAACACTGTAGCTCAGTGTGCTCTCCCTCACTCAGAGCTCAGGCTGTACACTTCCCAATCAGCTGTGTTACTTTTGCATGGAGACCTATAGGAATTAATTTCTAAAATCAGGCAGTGGTACTCTATCTCTGTTTCTAGTCTGTCCCATTCAAGCCCCATGTTATAAATCAGAATAGTAGTTACCAGTAGTTTGCCAGGTCACATTCCTTACAAAGTAAATGAAACTATTAGGTGCTATTAAAAGGGCAGGATTAGCAACTGCAAACTTCCCTATAAACCGCTATCTAATAATTTATGACACTTTTGATGTTTCCTGGCAACTGAACAGATTAATAAGTCCATAGTCCACCTCTGATATTCTTTCCCCCTATCACAAACTTTTGGACCTTGCAATGTTTATTTTCATTTTCATAAAATTCACTGTATCAAGGAGTCAGTGCAGGACTAGCAGTGGTGCCCCAGTCACAGCCCAGGAAAGATTTTACCCTGCTTAGATGAAACCCGCACATTAGAGGGTCACAGCAGTGAGGTGCAGAGAGAATTCTCCTGCCTAATGTGCACAGAGGGAAAACACAAGTATGTATTTGGAAAGGCTATTCTAACTGCTTTTCCATTATGAGCATCCCCATTTGTACTCTGCTGATGTCCTGAGTCAAAAAATGATGGCTTGTTAATTTTTCTATTTTTTAGGACTACCCACATGCTAATCTGGTCACAGACTCACCACTTCAAAGACACTGTGCACCTAAATGAATGTTGTAAATCCCAAATTACACAGGATTTATTTTGGGAAATTGCTTTTTCCTTTTTTCTCACAAAGTTGATCGAGGCTAAACCTTTTGTTCATTTTGGGTCAGCTTAAGTCTAAGTCCAAATGATACATCTAGCTTTAGTTTTGATAAGGGCAAAATTAAACCCCAGGCTGGATCCTCTGAGTCCCTGCTATGCAGTCCCCAGGGCTGCCTGGTACGCAGCTTTTGAACCTCTTGAGCAACCAGAGCTATTTACTTTGGAGTCACGAAATATAAGGACTAAAGATTTTTTTTTTCAATATTGACATTCAATGGAAAGATTACTTATTTTTGACAGTCCTTCAAAAGAGATTCCCAACGATTCCCCTATTTCTCCTTCTCTCTGTGCCTCATCCCTGAAGCCTCCAGCTGTAAGCACCATTCCTCTTTGCTGCCTGTCAACATGAGCAATTAATGGCTCTGAAGGGTTGCTTTGAATGACCTGTGTAGTCCCACCCACAGGAACTGGCTCCAAGATAGCAGCGCCAAGTAGTTTCATGGGAATCCGTAGAGGAGCAATAGTTTTACCCAGAGGTCATAATGTTTTGGATAAAATTGTGAATCAGTTTTTAGCTGTGTGCTATGAGCTTCAGGCTGCTTTTTAAATTCTCCCCCAAAGCTTACTGTTTTTTACATGAAGAGGCCATATGTCATAATAAACATCAGGCTTAGGAACAGCTCACACTCTAAATGTCAGGCTACAAAGCTACCTTTAAAGATTAAATCTCTGCCCTCTTCAAAAGGGAGGTTGAAGGGAGGGATGAAGAAATCCCAAATACAGAGAACTTTACAAATAAAGCAAAGTTTACTACTAACAAAACGTATCTTGCAAAAACACACTTGGTGCTTTGCTGTTGGAGCTGCCCTCGATAAAATGTGGGTGTCATTTGAAAAGGACATCATTTCCAATGAATTCTGAAAGTGTCACACAGAGTATTGATCGATCGAGTCTTGCCGTCAGCGTGACCGGGGCCGGCAAAAAGCTATCCCTGTGATCCAATTTTCAGAGCTCACAGACACCTCCAGTCCCAGGCAAATGGCGTCAGCAAGTGGCAGGAGGGGTCTGGGGGAGGGGAGCTGGAGGGAAGCGTGGACGCTTTGCACTCTCTGCTTGTCTAAGCATTAAATGTTATTAGCCACGAGCATGGCACCCCCATTGTGTAGGCAGGCTGCTGTGTTTCTGGCTTTTGTGTTACCAGCAATGCCGAACCATTTGTACATCAAAAGTAGGTCCTTATCAGCAAGATATACCCTGATAAGATCACATTTTTTATGATTACATCAGTGTTCAGCCAGTTTCCTGCTTTTGCCTACAGACATGCACGGCGCTGGGCAAGGACGATGTGAACTCCAGAGCCATTGGTGGCCAAACACCCGTGAGCCATCAGCTGGCTCTGACCCAGTGGTGGCACTGCCCCTCTGCCCCGTGTCCCCAGCGTGGGCTGTGGGCAGCAGGAGCATCCCTGCAGAGCACAGAGCCAGCCCCGGGCCTGCTGCCTGCAGGGCTCAGGTACCCACAGATCCATCTCGCAGGAGAGGCTGGAGAGGGAAATTATCGACGCCCTTTATGAAGCTGAGCAATCTCAAAAGGAAAGCGTTGTCTCAGCTTGAGCGAATCCTGGCTTGAATCTGAAAGTGCTGGGGATGTCCCCACCCCTGCACAATCAGGGATGCACCTTGATTTATCTCGTGTTACACAGGGAGAAGCGTTGTGTGGGATCCTAGCACAAGCTGCACTTGCAGGCACCACACATGAGTGAAATAACAGGAAAGATAAAAACATGAAAAACAACAATAAACGGAAAGCTGCCAGGGAAGAGAAATAGGATGATTTTTTGTTTATATGAAACCAGTGTGGAACTGCAGCAGGTAAGGGAAGAAAGTTTAAGTGGGATGAGCCAATGACACACATTTTCTTGTTATACACCCATTTTCTGTTTGTGGACTCATTGTTACTCAATATGTGAAAAATTTGCTCCTGCTGTATTGTTTCCTCTTTGTACTAAGTGACACAAAACCTCTTTCATTACTTTTGCAAAGGAATTACTTATTTTCCTAAGAATTATTTATATATTAAAATAAAACTAGGAACTGAAATGTTCTATTAGTCATTTCTAGTGTTGAAAAGAATGCTGTTTTTGAAAACAGAATGCAGGTGTTAAACAGAAACTGAATTTTACTGACTATATTAATAGTATTTTAAACCAGAAGCTTCATAACATAAACAGAAATTTAAAATAATCCACACAGCTTTCATTTCAATAAAGAAAAAAAGCACAACTATTTAGTCCCACTGGTACTCTATTTAACAAGCTTCTTTTCTAATTAGCATCTAAATCTACAATTATTTCTGCTAAATTTGAGGAACTCTCATGTCTGAGTGAATACAGCAAAGAAAAACAAGGCTCCACAACTAATAATAATAATTTCTATGAATTTCTTTTACGTCATGTAAACTAAATTTTTGTTTTAAAAAGCACCTAAGGAACTGAAATTCTTGTAAGTCACCCAGAAAACATGTTCTAGGGTTGGCATTTCAAATACAACACTCATAATTTAAAAAAAGGACAGCAAATGCAGTGAAGACACATAGCTAAACTTGCTACAGGATAAACTGTGTTTGCACAGAAAACACAGCACCACTTCAAGCCACAAACAAATCAATCAAAGTCAACATCTATTTCCAAGTGATTTGAAAACAGAAGAAAAGTAACTAATTGAATGAATTTTTCATTAGAAGTCCTTCACTCTACCACAGATGAACTAGAAAAATCTACAGAATAGTCATGCAGTGTTTGAGAGACCTAAGTCTCCTTACCTTAGAAACAGCTCCTACCACCCCATCAGAACTAGGCTAAGGCCAGGCAATCTGAAAGACCCTGTTTAAACCTGTTTCTTTTATGCTGCCTGTGCAGGTGTGTGTGTCTCCTAACAGCTGCACCTGAACTTTCAGGTACCTGCTATTCTCCCTAGTAGAGCCCTTTTCCCCAGTGATTTATATCCTTGCTAATACATTTCATTGCAGGGGTCTGAATTTCTGTATATTGGTTCTCATAACCAGCTGCAGCAGAATTTTTTTCAGAAAGTCCAGGTAAGAATGCACATTTTTGAAAAGAGCCCCAAACTGATATCAGGGCTGACCAATAGGCACAAAATCTATCATGCTCCACTTCATAAAATACAGGTTTTTTTAGTGAAATATTACCTGTTTCTCAATATGTGTTTCTCCAAGGGTTCAGTGGCAGAGTATAGAATGAGCTCAAGTAAAGTGAAGGACTCTGAAGTTCAGTGCATGACTAAGGTATCACTAATTGCTGATGCATCTGCTGTTGCTCCAGATGAAAGGGATCAGTGCTGAAGTGTCAGTGTGGATTGCACTGGCAGTAGTACCAAAGGGAGTGTGCTCACGTGGAAAATTCTGGCTTTTCTCATCACTGATGTACCTAGCCCAGATGTATAAAATACATTATCAATAAAATTTATCTCTTCTGGACACTAATATATGAGTAGTAAAAAGGAAAAATAATGGAATTTTATTCTGAAGATACGGAATCAAAGTCCCACTCATGGCAAAACTTCCCATTAACTTCAGTGGGGTTCAATTATGGTCCAAATATTGCAAATCATTTCTTCAGAGGTTCACCTGGGCAACCCACCCTGCTGCAACAGCAACACTGGGCCACCCAACACATTAAGCAGATTTTTCCTCTTGATTTAAGATAGTTTCTAATTTTCTACAGCAAGTGGATGTTCCCCAGTGAATCACATAGCCTAAATCTGAAAACTAACAGGAAATTAAAGGCAAGAAAATCTTCTTCCATTTCACCACTGTAAGCACTTTATTGTCTTTTATTTTTGCTCCTTTTTACCAATATTTTTGCTAACAAGGTGAGGGGGTTTTAGTTTGATGGTTCTCTAATAGCTGTAGCTAATGAGTCAAGGTCGGGCTTTTGGACCGCCAGTGCCAAGCTCTGCTTGGTGAGGTATCCATGCAGCTTCCCATGGACACTCCTGGAATAAATCAGAGCAATTTTGGTGCCAGCTAATCTGCCTGTAATTGTAACCTGTAGCAGGGGGTAGTGCCAGAGTGCCTGGCTTTTCACAGTCTTTTCCCTTCCTTTTGCCTGGTGTTGGGATACTCCCAAGTCTGTCCTCGAAAGCAAGGCTCTGTGATGAAAACTTAATTATTCAATGCAGCCTAAGATGACAGATTTAAGTCCGAAGACATGACAGTTATCTGCCAGAACTTCTTGCTTTTCAATGTGTAGGCAAGAAGACAAAATCTATTCACAGTCAGTTTCCAGTGTGTGAAACAAGCCCATTTTGGGTCCTGCCTAACTCCCCAAACTCTCTTGACTACCCCATCCAAAATGACTCCCTAGACTCTCTCTTACACCCTGAGTGCCCAGGCTCAGGCTTGCAGAGACCTGCTTATATTTGCCAGTAGAAGTTTCACTGTAGGCCTTAGTACATATGAATGAAACAAAGATTCTGAAAACAGTCCAGGAAACTGAGTTCTTGATTACTTGGCTGGCATTACAAAGAAATGTGATTTCAGGGCAGCATTTAGAGAATATACCAGGTCCTACTTCACCAGATTAGAAATTTTTATTCTATTACAGCCTATGTACCGCCCCTTATTATTGTCTTGACTCAATTCTGCCTGTAAGACGGCAGACTCTTGGCCTACCCGAGTGAACAAAAGAAAAACCTTATGCAATAAATTTAAATTTCTTGGGTGCCATTCCCTGAAGTCAGACTACTAAAACCAAAGCATTAAAGTCCAATATACATGTTTAGTTGTCAACAATGCAGTGTGTGAACTTAAGCTACCAAATGCAAGTAAAGAGACTGTGAGTCTATAGCCTTCCTCTTTGTGTGCTGCATAAATCTGAATGCTGCCCTCAAAAACCTGCTGGTAAATGAAAGCAAGCAGTCTTGGACAGCCATAACTAATTCTGGCCAGCAATCCTCCCCGTGCTGCTCTCCTTGAGGCTGTGCCCAGTGTGGCCCAGCCCCACCTTTGGGCAGAGCAGTGTGTAAGCAATGGTGATGGTAACACAGGGGTAGCAATGATGGTGCTATAGAGTCTTATTTGGTGAGAGAAAGAAGCTGGCCCCAAATCTATTGCTTCTAAGGACTATGAGAGATAGACTCTCAGTTACAAGAGGTTAAAAAGGTCCATCTATCCTCAAAGAATGGAGTAAGCAGCAGTTCATGGAGACTGAAAGAAATGTAAGTCCTGGAGGGGATGCTGTGGAAGGGAGGAAGCCTGGAGCTAGATTGCTTGTCTGGCTCTGCAGGAGCCATAGCACAGTGAAGATCATCTCTGCATTTGAAAAGTACCAACTGAGGAGAAGCCACCCTCTGAACCTGAATGGGCACACAGAGACACACAGTGAGGCTTCTGCAAGTCCATCTGTTCCACCCCATGCAAATACTTTGTGTTTAAAAGAAAAGAAGAATGTTGCTCATGCCAGCTTTCCCTAAGCATCTTTGGCACTGCTTTGTGTCCCTGTGCCTCTGTCATTAAGGAGAGAATGAAGGTACGATGCTCTGAATAAGTATCTCTGCCCACATTATGTCAAATCCTTCATAGAAAGGGAAAAAATCCAACTGTGGGGTAGAAAACCCCTGCCCGTCTTCAATCAATCCTCACTACCACCAGGCATCTAGTCAATTTTTATTCAGTCTTCTGTAGCCTCGACTTCAATGGAGTGGCACAGCAGGGCCAGCGCCAGCAGCTGCTCGGCCCCGGCTGCCAGCGCCCGGTGCTGCTGAGGACGAGAGCCAGCCAAGCCCGGGGAGGGCTGTGCAGGGACTCTGGAGTATTTCAATCTGTGCCCCAGCCCTTAATCATAAACTCAAGGTTCAAAGCCTTGCTGGACTGCTGGCCGCTGATCCCATCTCAAGGTGATAGTCACCTCTAGCCCTTCTGCAAACTGCAAACCTACTGTCCATCCATCTTAGAGCAGCTTGACACTGGCTTCTCTACCCATTTTACAGCCAGCGAACATTTCCTATTGATTTATTGATTTCTGTCTGCCTGTGGAAGGAGCTCAGAACAGACCCTATGTGCTCTTGCAGCCTCCTGAATAGATTTTTTTCTCCCTTTTTCCCTTTTTATCCAAGCTGTGTTAGCAGTCTGTGGTGAAGCAGGAATTAGACCATGCGGGAGCCCAATTTGCTACTGGCGAATGTGCCAGGCTTTTCTTCCTCTCCCTACCCGGCATGCAAACCTCTGCTCCCACTTTCTGCCTCCTGTCTCCTTCTCCTGCAGGAAAGCTGGCAGATCCCTGCCTATTTGATCAGTTCATCTCAGCTGAAAACCTCTGCTTCTCCCCTTCAAATCTTTTCCCTATCATTAAGAGGTGTTTGATGTGCATGTAAACACCACTTGTAATTGCAAATCCTTGATTTGTACTGGGTCAGAGAAATATCTTCTTTTCTGAGTCAATCAAGGAAAGGGCATGCTTCCCAACTGCACATGTATCTGCCTGAGTGCAAACCTCTGTGTGTTTTAATAGACACATATTTTATGAACTTCAAAGCCCTTGGGGGACAGGATGGCTCCAAACATTTGAATCAGGGAAGGGGCGTAGCGCGCTTTCCACTCCTACTTGCCAGTCCAAATGCAGCCCAGGTCACCAGTGATTGAAAGCTATTCCTGGCTGATGGCAGATCAGAGCCCTTCATGAAATTAGTACCTGCCACGAGACAGCTCCCAGCGGGCAGATGTCCATGTCACAAAGAGCAATTTGGCCTATCCTCCTCCACAGAGAGGGGAGTGAGCCAGAGGCTGCTCTTTCTCCCCAGCCTTCGAGGTGGTGCCTTGAAGTTCTGCTTCAGTTGTGATGGTGGCAAACTTTTGTGTCTGGTGGCCTCCTTTTCCTAAGCTGGGGAACAATGTCCCACGGGCTGCCTGCACCACTGGGCAGTGATACCCTAGTTGAGCCTCTTGGCCCATACTTTAGGTGAAGTTGGGTTCACCTTCTCACTGTTCTTCGTCCTCCTCATCATTCTCTCACCTGAGGCTGCCAGAGCAGCAGTGACAGTCAGAGAGCAAACACAATGGCATGGCAGGGAAAAAAGGGCATTAGCAGGTATGGGACTGATGCCCATAAATACAATCTCACTTTTTCATGCAAAAGACTGACAAGAGGTTTGACTGCAGGCAGCTTCTTTGAAAAACAACTTTAAGTTATTTGATACCTGCTTCTCATCCTCCCCTCAGAGTGCATACACCTGAGCAAGAGAGACAGAATCAAACAGCAGCCTACAGGCCTGCCGAGCAAAACATGCAGCCTTGCTCTCCTTTCAGGAGATCACAACATCTTAAATCCATATCTCTGCACTCACGTGTGCAAACCTCCCCTTTGCCACTCCCTGAGGGAATACATACAGGCAAATTCCCACTCAGACAAAAGGGGAGGAGGAGAAGCCCATTGGAAACCACTCCTCTCTGCCCTCAGAAGATCTGTGGGGGTTAATCATGTTTACAGGCTGTGGGGGCTGCCGGGGCTGACCCACGAACAGGGGTTGCCCTGGCTCTGCTTGGGCTGAGAAACTCCAATTTGTTTATACTCTCCTTATCCTCCTTTTACAAGTCCTTAGCTTGGATTCACAGGAATTTTTACACCTTTATCTCCTTAGAGACTGGCCTGCTTTGTGGGAAAAATGCCTTTTGTGGGCCCTAACCTGCCTGTCTGGGTACCCAGAGAATGGGTGAATCAGTACTGCTGAGGCCTGAAGTGGAATGCTTCCTCCACACCTTGTCTCCACAGAACACCCTTCACAGTGGCTCCAGTTTTGTTATCATCCATTAGCATTTGTTTTCTTGGTTAGAATTTCTTGCATCATAGTGATTGTTATATTATTCTCTAATATTATGCTGGTATAAAGCATCATGGATGTCCTTCTGAGAGACGGTGAGAGCTGTCTGCACTGAAGCCGTATGTGCTTTCCTTTGAAGAAGCTGGCTTTGGAGGGAGGGAGCTGGTGTTTTCTCCAGCATAGCTATTCAATACAAGTAAGGGACCTCGTGGGCATGTGAGTTAAAAAATATGAACATTTAAAAACTGACCCCCATGTTTGTGTTGCCTATTCTGATTTATTGGAAATACAGTACTGATGAGCTAGTGGGGACTCTAAAGTGGAGATTTTTCAAGGCTGAATCAGGCAGGTGTGGAAAGGGAGAGCTACAGGCATGGTGTGCCAGGCTGTGTGGCCAGCAGGCATCAGTGGCTGGAGCCTGCTCTTGTTTAAACTGATATATTTCTAGTGGTGTCAATGAAATGATGCAAATTTACAGCAGTACAGAATCTTGTCTCAAGTCTACTTTCTGCCCCACACACAGGAGAAAATGTTTACAGGATAACTGTCACTGTTCTTTAAAGAAACTGCATCTGCCCATTTTTACACTGGGTCTATCCATATGTAACTACATGCATTTCAATGGGTTACTTCTGATTTACACTGCAGGCATCATGCATTTCCCTAGACCAGCATTAACTATTTATTGACCTTCCCAATAATGCTGTGAGGAAGGCTATTATTCCCATCATATAGACAAACAAGGTTTACATTTTGGAGAGTGTCTGGATCTGGTGCACATATTTGGTCTTCTTTTGCCATCAATTACACTTCTTCTTACATCTCTTGTTTCCCCACCCCCCTCCCCTTCTCCCTCCCATCGCCACCATATGTGTGCAGGAGAATGGAGAGGAAAAACAGCACAAACCATAGTCCAGGTCTAAAGGTAAGGTAAGTCTCTCAGGCTTATTTGACTTGATTTCTCTCTTTTTAAACAAAAAAGTCTCTCTGACCTCTTAAATTTGCAGAAAGCTATTTTTAAGCCTTGCTGCTTTACTGGTTGGTCTGCTGCTCTTTCAAACTGTGCATGGAGATGGGGTGGATCTTTTTGAGGGCTTGGAGAAATAGGCTGCACCTGCAGCAGGCAGGGAGCAGCCCTGAGGTGGAAGCTTGGGTGCACAGCAGGGGCAGCAGGCTGTTCCAGGCAATGTAGGCTGATGCTGGTGTTTGTTTAATGTGGAAAGGGAACGTGAAATAATAGTGAGCAGGATGTTAAAACTCAAGCCAGAGCACACTTAATGCAGCTTAATGTCTGCCCTAGATTTCAGTGTACCTTGTATCAGGTCTTTATTAACATAGATCAGTAGAAGGTGAGGAAATCTCCCAACAGCACAGTTCTTATTTCTGGATATGTTCTATGATGCCTAGACCTCCTGCTCTTACTGTGTACTTGCCATGTGCCAAACAAAAGTACTGTCTCACTCACTGCACTGTCAGAAACAGGTTCAGAGTTTCAGACCACTGAACAGACAGCCAACAGCTCCAGGAGACCCCAGACCAACAGCCTGTCCTTTTTCCTTGGGCAATATAGCATGACTTGTTTGTCCCTGTCAAGCAGCACACTGCATCCTGCTTCAGTGTTACACAGACCCCTGCCTGCCATGTGTGGGATTTCCCACTGTCTCCCTCCTTCCAGTTGCCCTCTTCCTGGAAGGAAGTGATGGAGCTGTGGCTCTCTGAGCTGCCAAACAGCAAACCCCAGCTGAGCATCACAAATGTGAGAGGTGCAGCAAAGACGCCACCAGCCCTCTGCACTGGCCCAGGCACTCCAGAGCAGAGTGCAAGTTGACATATTAAATAAATACAACTGGCACATTATTTATCAATTACACCCCTTCTGAAGACAGGTCCTCTACTGAGATGAGATTCATAGGGCATCACATCCTTTAAATGAGCCCTGAAGCATGTCCTTCACCATGTTTTCACCACTGGGGCTTTCACAAGACACCAACTTTTTTTAGGTTTTCTATGTGTGAGATCCAGCCATCAGTACCAGCCAATACACCCCATGGGAAGTGTGTTAGAGCTCAGCAAAATACAGAATTTATGTCCGGCAGAAAACCCAGGTATTTCAACACCATGATTCGTGTCTGCTTCATCAGGACTGTCTGATGACTCAGGGTTCAGAGCTGAGCTCTATTTTGTGACAAGCCCTTGCAAATGTTACAATTTGCTTTGGTGATGCTTCTTCACCCCAGGCTGGAAGATGCAGCACAAAAATTGTAGGAAAACACTAAAAATAGAAGTTTGAAACTGCAGTACCAGCACATTTTAGGAATCAAAATATTTACTGGATAGACAGAATTTTACCACTGTCACTTTGAAAATACTTGTGTGTTGGAATAAACTCCAGTTGGAAAGTATGACAGTGAGATCCTTTTATGAATAAAGTGATCTGCTACATCAACTGACTTCATCAACTACATCTGCTTTGTCAACTGACTTCAGCTCATTTAATGAGTCACTCTGTTTTACCAAACTTGCTTTGAGAAGGCATTAGCTTGATTTGATTTTGTTGCCAACGATATATCTTCTCTTCCTTTTAGTTTTGCTGATCTTTCTCCTATCAGTCTTGTTCTGTCACCTGCACTGCCTCTCTTTACCTCTGAGTTACACTCCCTGCAACCTATTTCATCCTATTAGGTGGACAGCTACAACTGGGTGATGTGGCCCACAGAGATTTTCTTGTTTCTGATAATAATCGGAGTTCAGTGGTGTAACTCTGATTTTGTGTATAATTTTCAAAGGTAAAATTTCTATAACAATTTTAGTTGTTACAGAAATATTGTAAGGCTTGACAGAAAATAACATGGCAGAAAATTATGACAGAAATAGCAGAGAGCCATCGTGAGGCTCTGCAGTATATAAATTATCTTTTTATATCCCAGGATTGATAGTTCTACAATTATTCTCTAAGTTTCGAAACTTCATTTCCCTTGGGTCTTCCACTGCTGTTGTACTTTCTGTTTTCCTGCAAGGACTCCACTTAGGTCTATAGTTCTTTCAATAATTTTTTAAAAACTTTCAAAATATTTAGTCTATTCCTTAAGCTATTTCCTGCTAAAAATAAATATTTTGTACGAAGAAATTTTTAATTGTTTCCCAATTTCATTGCACTGTGGATAGTAATGCTCAGGAGGGATCCAAGAGAGTAGCATGATCTGCTGCAGATAGTAAAGCCCAGCCCTGTGAGCACTGGCAATAGGTAGTGGGAAGAAAGTGGCAGAAGGCAGATGTACTGAGGACTGTGAAGGAGGCAGGTGAGGACAGGACAGGTGCTCCTCCTGCCTGATGATAAGCCACAGACAAGCATGGCCTGATGCTGGTCTCCCGTTGTCCTTTTAGAGCAGCAGCAGCCCCATAGCAAAAGCTGACACACTGCAGCATGTCTGTGGGGAAAAAGCACAGTGCTCAGAGAAAAAACTACAAGCAGTGCATCTCAAAGCAATGCCATGGTCGTACACCATCACCAGCACTGAGGTTTGTGACAAATCAAACACTAACAGGAGAATAAGCACATGCATTGAGGAACACACGTGCTTTTTTCTGGCCTGTCCTACACGGCACTGACTGTGCTGGTACGTATCCATCCAATCCTACTGAGCTCCTGTTGCTGATTCTTGAATGCTGATTGACACTTTGGGGTATTTGAGATATTTTCTTATTGTTAGGAGTGCTTGTTGACTGTGCAGAGGTAAGGAGATTTTTTCCATGCCGAAGGTAAGGCCACTGAATTCCTGTGTGCAAATTTTGGGAGTTTTTTCCCTCCCCTGATGCTTTGAACAAGGTGTCTTGGCCATCTTACAAGCACTGTCTACAGTGCTGTGGCTGTGTCTTGCCTCAGGAGCATTCAGATAGTGTGGAATATCTCCTACCCATGTTATCATAGCCCTGCTCAGTCTGCTTTATTGCAGGACTGTTACATTTGCAGGTCATTGTGGCATGACTGCTCTTCATGAGCTGCACTTATTTGTGTGTGGCATTAGGGGAACAAACCTGCAGCTTGTGTGAACTGCTGTAACTACAGTGGTCTTCAGCTGAAAATCTGTGAATGCAGCCAATTCTGCTGAGGTTGCTAAAAAGAGAAACACAGTTTGCTCTGTTGGGGGGCCATGGAGTGGATTTGTGCACAACAGGGAGTAAAATGGTTTGACCCCAGGAGCCTCCCTGAGAGCCCTGTGCTTATTCTCCTCATGACTACAGTCACACTCCTTTTCTCTCTCCATTCCTTTCTTTCCTGACTCTTTACATGCTGCTGCCTTTTTTTTGGGGGGGACTTGCAGTAACCCAAAGGATGACTAAAGTTCTGTTGTGTGGCACCATGAATAGCATACAAATTGGAGGTTTTTACTGAGGAGCTCTGTGTGTAGTAGTTTTCATGTTGTGCTATGCAGTTTGTTCTCTGGGTGTAATTCTTATCTTCAAAGACACATGGCACATCTGTAGGTCTGAGAAGGGGCTGTTCTCCCTGCCCATTTTGGGCCTTGTGCCTGACTGGAGTGAGAATCAGCAATGCATTTTGTTGGTTTGGCAGAGGGACCTGATATCTCAACAACTTCACTGCACTGAGAGAAGGGACGGGTGATTGCTCAGTACAGCCCTATTGAGAAGACAACTTTGCTCAGCTTTACCTGAAAAAATGAAAGCTCAGGATACTCCTAATGGCAGCAAGTGTCTCTCCTGGCTTTCTCCCAGGGGGGAAGATGACCCCAGGACACTGCAGGCAGATCTGCACAGGGAACTTGCCAGTGGCCTTTTAGAAATGATTGCTGAGCAAGGAGGCAGCACCTTTTATGCTGACACCAAGGGCAGCAGCACAGTAAAGGGTGGGACAACTGCTGGAAGGAGGTAACCCTGCAGCAACGGGGCAGAGGCTTACCAGCATTTCCACTGCCATCTCCTGCCTTTTCTATCACTTTCTGTCTGTCCTTGAAAAAGTTACACAGGGACATGTTACCAACAGAGCATCCTTGGGAGGTGAGGGAAGATTGTGTTACGCTGGAAAGTATTAACAGTTGCATCAATCACAAGCCTGGTCAAAGCAAATAGATGTCCTACTCACCCTTTATCCAGGCTGAATAGAAGATGCAATTAAATGGCTCTCA
Organism: Donacobius atricapilla; assembly: GCA_013397315.1. NCBI lineage: Eukaryota > Metazoa > Chordata > Aves > Passeriformes > Mimidae > Donacobius > Donacobius atricapilla. Next base: position 114,046 of record WBMY01004226.1, read on the forward strand.
TACAGCAGTAGCAGGAACAGCAAAAGCCATTATCCAAAGCCTGAGCAGAAGTGTGTGGGCTGAAGCACCATAACCCTCAGCAGAAGAGGGACAGGCAGAGAGACGAGCTGGGGCTGGCTTGGAAAGGCAGCAGGTGAGAGCATAGAAAGCATGAGAGAAAGGGAGACATGGAACCCCCAGGAATGAGCAGAGGCAGTGCTTTCGTGTCCCAGGTTTGCCGGGCAGGTTGGTTTGGAAACCCTGACCTGAAAAATTGCCACTATCTGTGTGAGGAGAATAGGTTTAGACCAAAGAAATAGCCTTTTAATAGAACTCACTTAACTCTTTGGGAGGGTGAAAAGCCCAGAAGAATATAGGGTAATTTGGGGCCAAATATGTCTTATTAAGCTAATCCAATTAGGGAAAAAATATTATCAAATGTGCTAGAGGGATGGGATTCACCACATGTAAATAGTGCAATGAACGGATCTGTACCCGACTGAATGGCCTAAATTGTCCTTAAGACACTGAAGAGAAATGGGCAGTTCTAGGGAAAGCTTCAGCTCTTCCTGAAGAAGGTGTCTAAAACAGGTCAGATGAATTGGGTTTAGAACTGACTGCCTCTCTCTATTGACATTCACAAGAGTCTAGACATCAAGCTGAGATAGAGATACCCACACTATATATGTCTAAAGTTAGGTAAGATGAATCCCATCCAATAAGTCTCTGTGCCTCTACCTGCAGGCAAGGCAAGGAATGTGAATAGTGATGGATGAGAGGAGCATTGAATTTCCTGCAAACATTCATCCACTGTTTCTGTGACTGGGCTTCAGCTGCATTCTCCTGTATTTGTGCTTTCCATTCATTAATGCTGCACGACAGTACAAATGCCAGTGGAAGGTGAGTTTCATGCTTGCACACACAAAACTTGTGGGAAGAAGATTGTCAATTTTGTCTCGCAGGCTTTTTGCACCAAAACTGATGGCCGTATTTACATTCAGCCAGGCTATCTACACAAACTGCCCTGAACTTCTGACCTCTTTAGGCACAATGAAAGATAACAAAGATGAAGGCTGTATATTTTCTTTGACAGAATTATGAAGGCCAGGACATAAGTCATTTAAGCAGAAAGGATTGAACAGGCCACAGGGTGTATTGGCTGCTGCAGAGAGAAGAGCATTCAGACTTTTTCTGTCAGAGAGGTGGTAGATGCTTGCTGATGGAAACACAGCCATAATCTGCATGGGAACAGAAGCAAGATTCTTCCTTGTTGGAGCTGGTGTGTGAGCCAGGGCCAAGTCACCCTCCTAATTCTTCCTGTCATTTCTGAAAGATTTATTTCCCAGTGCCTCTGCTGGAGAAATGGGCTCCGTATCCCAGGTCTCACCTTGTCCATGAATGTATCAGGAGCCATCCCAGGGGTCAAATTCTTTTCCTGCTCACAATCCAGGCAAGCCCATCATCTTTAAGTGTCTCACAGAAGCATTAATAAGAAGAAAAATATAGCCACTGTTGTGTTATTCTGATTTAACTTTTATGGGTGACCAAAGTGTTCTTTTCGATGTATTTTAGATATATTTTTTTATGAAGCAGAAAAATGTTTAGCCACTTCTCATCTGCTAGTAACATTTCAAACCTTACCATCAACTACCTGTATGCAATGGATTTTCTTTAAATAGCTCTTGGCAAATGCTTGACATCTGTTTTCTCTAATTAATTTTAGCAGTCATCATACTTCACTGCATATGTTGAAAGCTTTCAAAGATGATAAGAGCTACCTACAGCACTTCAATCATGGGAGCTTGTATTGCAAACATTACTCCATGAAAGCTCCAGCATAGTTCATTCTGAAATGTCAGCGAGAGAAAACCAAGTTGAAACACTTGCTGAATGTGAAAATAATTACCACATAAGTTAGGGAGAAGAATTTCAGAATTCTGGATTTTGATTTTCTTGCAATTATATTCTGGATTAAAAGGAGGCAATCACTAGGAATAAGTGGCCTAGACAAGTGCTCATTCCTGGGAAACTGTGAAATAAAAAAGTTCTTCCCTAAAGTAAATTCAAAGCAAAAAGTAGTTTCTGATGGAGGAGCACAAGGGAATTAGAAGGCAGTAATTTCATACCTATGTATTTAGAATAATGTTATTCCTTTGTATTGCTGAGCTTGCCCCCCACTGGCACCTCCCAAGATGCCCTATGGCCATCATACTCTGAGATGAGAAACTGCTCCAGAAAAACAAGTGTCAGACAGACAGAGTGTGTCTGTGTCAGTGCTGATCAGACCCATCCCTGCTCCCATTTCTGCCCAGTGCATTTGGTTGTTGTTCCCTTATTTCCACCCACATACCTGCCTGCCATTTGCCACTGTGCTCTTGCAGCCGGAGGTTCCCAGTGACCTGGGACTGACAGCAAACTGCAGGCTCTGCCAGAGGCAACCATAATCACTCTAACTGACAAAAACAACACAAAAATCAGCATTCATAAACAGATCTATGCTGTTCTCTGAAGAGGAGAATACCCTTCAACATCACCTTTTGTTTGCCTCTAATCACCCCTCACATGTTTTGTAAACAGAACAACAGAGACCACTTAGATAACACGTTAATGAGTAAAAGAGCTTGCTGACATCCTTTTGGGAGAAAATGTCCAAGTGCTGCATAAACCTTATTAACTGCAAGTATTTGGAAATTCTCCTCGTGCATCGTGTGTGGAGTCACACCAGTCACCTGGCAGTGCCCCACAAGCCCCGGTTCCCCCCGAGCCCCAGCACTGCCAGCAGCAGGACAGGGATGAGGCAGCAAGAGGCTGCAGCCTGAACTCTCTGGGAGGGGGCAGGCAGGAGGAACAAGGAGAAAAGTCACAGTTCTCCCCTCTGTGCCAGCCTGTGGCACAGCACTGCCTTGCTGCCCCGGCGGGACTCTGCGGTGGCATTTAGGGCCCTGCACAACTCAGCGTTTACAGCTGCTGGGCTGTTGGGCAAAAACCCTGTCACTCCTTAAAACCCTCATGCCTTTGTTGGTGAGTCGTAACTCCTCAGCGCTCTGCAAGGGGTGTACCACAGGCTTCATGCTTTGCTTTGGGGTTTCTGGTATTCTGTGCTTTGTCTTAGGTACACTGAAGTCAGAGCTGGAAATCAGCATGAGGGAAAGGCACAAGTTAATAATATTTGTTTTTTTTTTTCTCTTGCAAAGTGCTTATTTCCATGTTAACATATTGCAAAGTGTCTTTTCAATGTTAAATGTCCAATAATGGCAACAAAACCCAGCACAGATAACATGCTACAAGGATACACAGTAAATCAGACAATTTAATGAATTCATAACCTTTCATTTTATTTCCTTCCTGTGAGATAATTTTAGCCAGTGTCAATGGGATTTGTAGGAAGGGGGAATGAATAGTGATCCTACCTCAACCAATAAAACAAAATCCTAATTTTCTGTCTTTTATCTTTTCCCATTCTTTCGTGCGCCTCTTTGGCCTTGTCAAAACATATCGTTCAGTTAGAGACTAAAAATATTTTCCCATCGATTGGGGTTATTGATTTTTTTTAATCTGTACTTTGGCTTAGAGAGCTCGGGTGAAGGGTGAAAGTTCACCGGCTTAGTCCGCTGTTTTATCTGGACAGCAGAAGAATGTATTGGCAGCAGATTTGATTTACCTTGTTGGTCAGCTGTAGTCACTCCAAGCTCTGCAGACAAGCAGCAAGCATATTTTGCTGTCTATTTTATTGTACACCGAACTTCTTGAAGGTCCAACCTCTCTATTGATTTATCTCTCAATTTCCAGTGGCCTATGTTTTCATTCTTATTAACATAAATGTATCAGAAATCAGATTCCCTCTCAAAGATATATTGATCATTTATGAGCTTTGAAAAAAGTCTGACATGTATGCCATGTATTTCAATCATTCAGGGTCCACAAGACTGATACATACTGAGCAATAAACAAATGGAGAAAGAAGTAGAAAAAATGGTATATATGATGGTGCTGTTATAGAATATACTTGGATATATCTGGTGTTGATATTGAAAATCATTTTCATACCAAAAATAAATTGGCTGTTGTGAACAAATATTTGTCTGAATGCTTGAGTCCTGGCTGAATTGCTGCTAACTTATTTCTGAACAAATTTAAAATAAATTATAATGAAATTAATGTTTTATTGAGAAAAATAAATTGTACCACATAGTGAAAAATATTTTTTCTATTCTTTCTGTAGATGCATTGAATAGCTTAAGCCTTTTTTTGACAAAACTTGCTAGCTTAATGCTTTCTATATAATATCTGTATATATATACATAAAGGAAAAAGTTCTTGTCCTAGAATATAATTTTTGCAAGATGTCATTAGACAAGTTCTTACACCTACCCAGTATCTCTAAGTACCAGATAGTCCTGCTCTTCCAGATCCTGTGGAACCCTTGTGAGCAGAGCTAAAGAAAAAATGGAGGTGGGACAGGAAAATCATTCTTCTTGGTAGAAAAGGTTTTCCTGTACTTGTAGAAAGTATGTCTGACTAAAACTATTAAACCACACTTTTCAGGCAAGTCTGGCATGCTGCAACTGCAAACACTAAGGGAGGACGTTTAGCTGGCTCCCTCAATACAATCTGGTCAATGAGTGCTGCAAATAGGTGCATAGATTCAAATATAATTTTGATGATTTCTAGATTTCTTAGAAAAAATCAAATTCATTAGATATATAAAATATTCGTAAGGTAAGTCTGAAGAAGTCCTAAGTTACTGCAATACCAGTCTGTCCTTGGAGGTCACTGGGTTTGTTGTCCCTTCCAAGCACTGGTTTTTAAAGGCAGAAACAATCCTTTGGCCAGCAGTCCTTTGGTCCAGGATTGACTTGAACATAACTACCTGAAGCACTTTCTGTAGCTCTGAGTGTCCTTTCCCTGACCATCCCCACTGCCCCTCCAACAACCAGTGGATTTTTTGCTCAGCAGCTGTGGACAAGCTCCTGTAGATACTGACTTAACTGGAGGGTTTCATTCTCCATTTGAAGTGAATGTCTGTAACACGTCAGAAGTCTCAGGACTTCTGGGCCAGATCCTTTAAGGGCTAAATGGTCTTTGTTTTGCTATTTCTTCAGTAGCAACCTCCCTCTTTCAGTTTGCCAGGTGCTTTTAGCATGCGTGCCAGAGGAAGGACAGGGAGGAAAAAGGGGAAGCTTCCCTTTGCTGTAGGCAGCAAGCATGTGCAGGTACAGGGCTAATTCATGTGAAAGCTTATTTTGCTACAGCCCATTGTGGGGGCAGGGAGAAGTGAGGAGGGGTATTTTCCTCTCCCCAGGCATTACCTTCTCAGAGGCAGTGAAGCAAAAGGAGCTTTCCAGGAAGGATTTGAATAAAGAGTACTGTGACCTTGTGGATGATAAGTAAATGCTCATGCAGTGAACAATGTCAGTTCTCCATCTTCTTTGTGGCTGGATACATCCTGGAGGGCTCTCTCAGACAAAATGCATTTCCCATCATAAACCAGCTTCCTGCATTCTGGATGGTTTCTAGCTCTGGCAGCAAATGCTCCAAATCTGTGGTGTCAGTTTTATTTTAGGTTTTACTTTTGCCAGCAATGCTGTGTTCTTGAATTTGACTTTGCTTCACATTCCAAACAAATATGCAGACTGCCTTTTCCTACTCTCTGTCTCCCCTTGGACTTCCAAGAATAGAGGGATGCCTGAATATTGTCTTTTCTCATTCCCGTGGACTTCTCTGCACGACACATCACACGACAGTTGGAACCACAGACTGGATTTCCTTCTCTGCCCCTTGCTACCACGCATTTCTATGTGCTTACTTTCACATTAGTTGTTTTCTGGTGGGTTGTGTCGCTGATTTTTCGTTTTCTTTTGTTTTCTTTTTGTCTTGCATGTTAAGGAAACAGCTGGAAAGGGCACTTTTTCTATGAGTAGAAGAATTGTATCAATATTGCATAATCTATCTCCATTTTCAGTAAGTCTTCATTAGATAGCCATACAGGCATCCTCAGGTGACATATAATAAAGCCCCTTTCCATGACAGAAACATACCCATTAACAAATTTTACATTTTCCTTTCTTCCGTTGCTCACCACAGAAGCAATTTCAGTAAGAGCCTTATTAAGTCTTTGCAGGACTGGAACATAGGCTGTCAGAGGAAGTACTGTCAAGACTAAAGGAATGAGTTACTGGGCATTTTCTGGCTCTGAAAATTATTTTTAAAAAATCAAGTACCTGGACACAATGTACACTATTCTGTTTAGAAGTTGTGCCCCTAAATTTGAATCTCTTTGTTACCTAGAGTAGATAAGATACAGCAATGATTGTTCAAACATACTGTATCAGAGACCTTTGCACAGAGCACTGCCACTGCAAAAACAATCAGTACCTGCAAAGCTGTTTGCTTTGCCTAGGAAACCACAGGAGCTGGACATGGAGACTCACACCAGGCCAGACAATACGACTGCCTGTACCTTAGAAGACAGTGTATTCTATTATTGTACTATATGATCCTAAATACTGTCATAAACTGCTAATATACTAATGTGTTCACAGCCTATTGATTGATACTGGGAAGAGTATCATGGGTTAGTCTAACTCATTTTTAATACTGCATATAAGCAGAATTTTTTGAAGTACGTGGACTTCACTACGTGAAGTAGGAAAAGGGAATTCTATGATGCTTTATCTTATCATTGCAGCATTAATGTTACCGTTTCTTTTATAGTGTACTAAAAATAATTTCATTTGTAAGTCTCCTTACTCTCTTCAAACATTTGGGACACCATACAAAATTCCAGAAATAATTTAAAATGCATTAAAAATTATATTAAAGAGCCACAGCCTGGAAGTTTTAATAAAAACCTAATCAAGAGCGTCAAGGGGCGAGAGGTGTTATTCATATAGAGTCAATGAAAATAAAACTGAATACGCAGTTAAAATGTTTTGAATATTTTCAAGACAAGGAGACAGGAATTGAGGGAGAACTGGAAAAGGAGAGGCATATTTGGCTCCCCTAATGAAATGCTTTTGCTGGAAGAAGGGCAGCAGGGAGGGGCTGCAGGCTGCATCCACACAAGGCCTGGGGGTCCTCACTGCTGCTGTGGTAGGATGCAACTTGTACTGGGGGGCTTTAGGGGCTCTAACTCTCCTCTTCCCACCCGGGCTGGTGCGAGAGCCCGCGTGCTGCTTCCACAGGGCTGAGCTCGCCAGGGCCCAGCGCCGCTAACCTTTGCCCTGGTCAGTGTTCCCTGGGCAGTCAAGGACAGCCTGGGACAGCAGGCAGGGCAGGGGCAGGAGCGCCCTACTGCCAGCCCCGTGCCGTGGCGGCGGTGGCTGCGATGTCTGGTTTGCCAGTGAGGAAGAGCTGGCTCTCGGGCAGGGTTTGTCCCGCTCCAGGGTGTTGGAAGTGCAAGGATGGCGTATTGTTGCCATCAGTGGTCAGCCCCGGGCTGGAGCAGGCTCTGCCCCGGGAGCAGGCACGCTGCACAGGGGGCTGCAAGCAAAGCCTGTGTTGTCCTTGGCAGAGAGAGCTGCTGAAAGTGCCCCAAATGGAAACCACGGCCACTGAGCCTTCTGGCCCTGAGAGCACTTCCCAACCTGCTGCTCAGGGCATAGCCTGCAAAAACCGTGCACAAAGAGTAGCTTTTGGAAAGCTATGCCTTCCTAAGGATGGCTGCTGTAGTGAGATGTCAGTAAACTAAACACTGTTCCTCTGGGGACTTTAGATTGGACTTGATGGTGTGACAGGTCTTTTCCAACCTAAATGATTCTATGATTCTATGATTAGGTGAAATCTGTTTTTTGACTGCGTGATGTTGCTTGCAGAGCTACGCAAACCGAGTGCATTCTGACTTACAGACAGCCCTCAGAGCCTGTGAATGCCTCAGCCACATATTCAACGAACATTCATATACAACGGTTTTGTGAAAGAAATATTCCTTCCACACAGTAAAGCATGAGCAGGTAAATGTGAGCACTGGTCACACTACGTGGTATCAGCACTCACTCTCAAACATTATTGATTCATATTCTTAATTTTTAGATTGAGGATAGCTTTTATGCACTCACTAAAATACACCACAGAAGGTGTAACTGTTTACACAAGAACTGCAAATGTCTTTCCAGATCGCATTTGATAAGTGTAATTAGATATTACTGGGTTTACCTTGTATACTTGCATCTAAGATAGTCTACAGTCAGTAGCATAAGAACACTGTTGAAAAGAAAAGATTTTTCCTAGGAGAATGGGCATGTGCAGCAGAGGTTTGCAGTGTTGCGTGCTGTCAGTCAAAATTTGCTAGCAATGTCGTTGAAGGTCAGAGTCCCGGTATCTCTGCAATCAAAGCTGACAATGACACATTCACTAGATAGATGTAAAGAAGGCACTTTTCCACTAACTGTCCTAAAGTAATAAGTGAAAAATTAAGACTTTTCTTTTAAATATACTGCACATATTGTAACAAAGTAGGTTTGGAAATTTTTTGCTGAAAGAAAATAGCAATGATAAAATGGAAAATGAAGAAATAGCACCTGTCATTTTAACCAGCTGTGGCATACTGTTTTCCAGTGTTTTCTAAAGGTTCACAGCTGTGGAATCAGACCAGTGGAAAACCAATAATGACTAGAGTTGCAGAAGGGAAGCTAAACTAGCAGGGGCACTAACAGGCAGCAAAAGAGGAGATTATATAAATAACGTAAGTTCTAATTTAATCTACTGATGCAAAACCAGAGCTACTCTTTTGTCTCTTTAGTTCAGTCTGTTTGCATTTATGCAAAGGTTTTGGTTGGGAGCACAGTGCATTTTATAAGCAAATTCCCAATATTTTCCACTTACTATGTATTGGTTCACCTCAAACAGCAGACAGAAATAAGCCAAAAGGGTCCCCATTTCACTGCATCACTTCCTAATGTAGATCATACATATTTCAGCTACCATGAGGCTATCAGAAGAAAAATCTGGGGGGAGAAGCCTGGGTAAAACCAATATTTGACTCTCTCAACCTCAGCACTAATCCTAACCCTCACCCTGAACCCGGCCCCGCCCCAACCCCAAATCCAATACCATGGCTGGTCCAGATCAGAAAGCTGTAAGAGCAGCAATACTGGGGCCTTGCTGGGATTGTTTTGGCATTCCTTTTCCAGCCCTGATGTTCTTGGATGTTAGACTCTCTCAAAAATCCTAGACACAGAATGATGATGAACTTGCCCAAAAGCACATATTACTGGGAAGAGATTTGTGCTCAGAGCAACGATGTCACACAATGCAAGAAACTGTTAAATGTTAATAATTCAAGCACTCTCATCTGTGTAGATAGAAGATTCCATTACCAATTCCCAGACAAGCCAGTTCTCAAAGGGAAGATTTGACTTGAAATGATGTTTAAAACAAATGGTTGCCGCAGATGTTCAACCAGACATCCTGAAGGAAAATCTGAAATGCTTGCCTCCAAGAAAATATGTCTTGGAAAAACACAATTTCCCTTGAAATCCAAGTCCCAGTTGAAACATTTTCCATCAGTGGAAACAATAGCATTGAACTGTCATGCAGACAGCATGAGAAAACAATGGAGAAACAATTCAGTATCATAGGATGGAAGTTTCATCACAAAGATGTAGAAACCAGGGTTATTCACAGAAAACTGGCTCATTTTGTGTTCTCATGGCTGTGAACCCAGTACCTACCTAGGAACTTTTTCTACTAGATTGTTACTAGATAGCAGAACCCTGATGCTATATTTGACTTTATGGACAATTTTATTCCCTCTTCAAACTTAGGATATGTCTGCTAAATTATCACACCAACAAAGGTTGCCTGTCCCAGGAATCCTACCCCAGAAATGCTAGGAAGTCCCAGGAATAACTTGAACAGTGGAAGTTTGAGCTGTTTCACTATCCTGTCACATTTCATGGTTCTTTTCGCCAGTTCCTAGCCTATGCATTCTTCTTAGGAATACATGGATAGTTTTGATGGTTTCCATCTATGTGCCTTGACCCTTCAGAATCTTCAGGGGCGCTTTCTAATTTTGGATGAGGCCAAGAGGGGCTTTTTTTCTCACTTCTTATACCCTGTTCTATGACACCCTTTCCCTAAATCCCTCCCAGAAATCTCAGTGCAGACACTTAGTTGGAGCAATGTATAAAGCCAGCTCATCTTTCTAAAATTCTTCCCCCACTTACTACAGTGATGACCTGCAGCACTTGGGTTAAAATCTTGTTGGCCAGGAATATAATATGAATTTCTCATCAAGGCAAAATAGGAACATTGTTGAATAAGTAGTTGTATTTTCAGCACAGGAATCTCACAGCTGATTTAATGAAATTGAATTCCTGGTAGAGGAGGGAAACATTCACAAGGAAGGAAGAAAATAGAGGAAATTTCTTGCAATGCTGAGTTTCCCACATCCAGCCTGGGAGTTTGGCAACCAAATAGATGTTTTGAAGAGCTAAATGGTAACATAAATCACCTGGCAATTTATTTTGAAGTGATTATATATATTTCAGTAGATGTCACACAATATAACTGCATTAATTAAAATGGAATTAATATGCAGCATCTTGCCATATCTAGCAGTATATCAAAGCATAATTTGCAATATAAGTTCTGCCCTCACTGTAGGGCTCCCAGGGCACTTCCTACTTCAGAAAAAGTTGTTTGCTTAAGCCTTTCTGGGTTTATTTTTCAGCTGCAGTTAATTTTGGAAGAATCAGTATGTATTTTTTAAAAAAGACAAAACCAATAAACACTGTGAGCAGTATACTAAAAAACATTTTGATTTGTGTTCACAAAGCTACTACTACTACTACTACAGTGTGGATTTAGTTTTGCAGCCAAGGTCAAATATTAGGTAGAAGTGCTACTTATGGGACACTGAACACTGTATGCTACTTGATTTAATTCAAGAGAAATTTGTCTCCTTCCACCAACAGAGTGGGTGGAGGTTGTAAATCCCTTCTCACTGTCAGTGCTGTTAACACTGAGAAGGCACATTTTTTATCCTAAAAAAATAATGAGCTGTGTTGAAAGAATATGAGATTCTTAAAATTAATTCATATAGGGAATCTTTTTGTGTGCTTTCTTATTTCTCACCCCCTTTGGGTTGAAGTCCTCCATTTCTCTGTCTTCAACTTCCCTTCAAAAGGGAAGGGACAAAGGAGAAAGAAGGATGCATTAAATAATAAAACAATAAAATACCAAAAAAGAATTGTGTCAATTATTCTGTTTGGCTGAAACCTTGTGGCAGCACTGCTGCGACACCTTGTCACTGCTGTGACAACAGGAAAGAACATGGAAGGAGTAACTTCTCATCATCAACAAAGAAGTTCATTAGAACAAGGAAAACATTGTGATCCCCTAAGCTGCTTTATCTCTCTCCCTAATTCACTATGAAATTCTGCTAGAACTCTTCTTTGATGGTGAGAAGTTAAGCACTCTGTACTTCACCTGCTGATAAGTATTCAGGATCAACTTTTGAAATCACAGCAGTGATTCGTTGCCACTGACACTCTTCTTTGCAATGATACCTGCTTTTATAAATACTATTTTCCTCATTGCCCTTAAAACTTCTGCTAGGCTTCTGGAACAGAAAAATTCTATTCTTCAATGAACACAGGCATTTCTTCTTAGGAAAATGGGAGCTGCATTCACATGCTTCTGGAGGCTCAGTTTGGCTTTTAGCCCAGGGATGAATCTATTTGTAGATGATTTTAGAAATCAGTTCCACTGTCTGAATCTGATTTTCTTTACAGCGAAGACAAGCCCCCCTAAACCAGGAAACCTAATTAAGATGCTATGTTACTGCCATAATAATCAGCACAGCTTCTAGGTACTTATAAAATGAATGTTTACATTGCTATATAGGATTTGCAATGAAGGTAGTGTGTGAAGACTCTCCTGCTGTGCTTGGTACTGTAAAATTCACTGTGCAAAAGAGGGATCTTCTCCCAAAGAATTTAAGGCTTCAGCTGGTGACCTGTTCAATTTTTGGTCGGTGACCTAGAGCCTTTAAGGCCTGGCCTGTACACAAAAGCATGGAAAGTGTTGTTTGATACTGATTTGATTAAATTGGAGCAACTTTTCCATGAGAGTGTTCATGCATTGGTTTAATTTGTGTTGATGAATTTACAAGCATGAACTAAATTTGCATAATCAGTCTTAGTCTGACATAAAAGAGAACAAGCACTAGAATTGCACCAGTTAGCTAAATGGATATAAATTAACCCTGAAGCCCTCTCTAGGCAGAAGGAAGCCTCAGAAATACCATACAGCAGCAAAGAAAAGCATCCAACCAGAGCAATTCTATTTATTACTTAGGGATTAACGATATAAGATTAAAGAGATGCAAAACCAATTCAAAAGTATTCCAAAGTTAGTCTGCATTGAAAATTACCTATTTGGAAAGGCACGCTTTCAAATGCAGATTTTGGAGCTGCAAGTCAGCTCAGACTAGGCCTGTGGCAGGAGTTCCAGAGCAGCAGCTAAAGGCTGTGCTGCTCCACTCGTGCCTGCTCCCTGCAGCCCCTCCTGTTCATCCTGGCAGAGAGCTGGCCCCACTCTGACCGCTCCTCGGTGCCTCCCAGGACAGAGGGGTGCAAAGGGTGACACCCTTCTCCATCCTGGCCACAGCCACGAGATAACTCATCCCAGATGTCGTGCAGCCAGAGTTCTGATCAGGTGTATGCCCAAATGTTTGAACTTTACATTTAGTAGAGACTCATCCACTCCACACAGCTCTTACAGCAATTAAAAATCCGAATCAAATCATACCAATTTCACCAGCAAGTCCCAAAGGAACAGTATAAAGTAACAGCAGGACAAAAACTGAGAGAGGGACTATTACAGTATCTAGACTGTAGGAAAAGATGTAAATTACAAATAATGAAGGAGAAGTACTGCAGAGATCTATAATCTCTACATGAAGATCAACAACAGGCTTTTGAAATACTAAAAAATTATACCCATGACAAGGCAATGGCACTGTGGGAGAGGAAAAATAGTGGCAAATAGTTTATCAGAAAGGTAAGAAGCATTTGATCATCTCTCCAGCTGGGGCAGTGGTTATTTTTTTTATTATTGTGATTTGCAAGGCTCTGGATGGAGCTGGGCAATTGTTACAAAACAAGAATAGTTTGACAACAGTTGTTCAAATTAAGAAAGAAGATAATTTTGGCTGGATCATGCATTTTATCTTGTGTGGTCATCTGAATTGCTTATGGGATATTTTATTTTTGTGTTAAGGGAAATAATTTTTTGATAAACACATGGATGCACTTGTTTTGAGTATTTGTATACCCATGGGGAACACCAGTCACCCTTCCACCCCACACTTATGCTGAATATTTTCAGATATCAGATCAGAGATCAAGACGGATATTCTATACCAGAGATGACCAAAAAGAGACACTGCTAATAAGTCAGAAAACAATGAACACTCAATGGTTAGTCAAAAAGATCAACTTGTAGACTAAAATAACTGGCACAGTTGTCCAAACAGGACTGTTCAGTGATAGTTGACAAACAGAAACAGAGCAAATAAAGCTACCCCATCATTTGCTATGAACTTTGCGCCCTCTAATTTCTCAAGCCAATTCAAACCAACCACTTCCATATCAAATGTGTCTGATGGACAGCCTCAGAGCTGAGGTAATGTGATTTATCTGTCAAATACTGCACATTTGCTGTGAACATTATGGATTTTAAATTTTTTTTAAATTAATGTACTTCAAATGTATTCTATTAAGAATCTCTGGAACAGTGTTCTTTATTCACAGAAAAAAAAAAAGATTATATGTCAGTGTGGGCTGTTCACATGGACTTTATAGTGCCTCAGTTTTCAGAAGGTGCAAAACTCCTGCTGAGGACACCTGCTTGGCTCCCTTGGTAGATCAGCACCTTCCAGTAGTCAAATGCCACCACCTTCAACAACCAATACAAAAAATACCATGATTTATGCGCATTCAGACACTATTTATAAGCCATCAATCTGTCATGGAAGCAGCTGACTTCTACACTTTGCTGATCTAGGCTGGCACATCCTGATGTCAGAAAAAATCACAAGACATTAACACTGGATGAGTACCAGCTTCCTGTGGGCAAATGTCTTTCATCCATATTGCACAGGACACGTGTTCATAGGTGGGATTCTCAGCTGATTGACATTTGTTCATCTCTATAAACTCCCAAAGCAGGCAAGTTGTTCCACCATAAGGGAAGGACAAGCCCTTTCCATCCGTGTGCTTCACATTTCATTTTCCATAGCTGTTTATTTTTCCCTGTTTACATTTTTCCCCTTTCTGCTAACGTGTACTTTGGTGTGAGAAGGATCATTGCCTCCCTTTCAGGAGACAAAACATGATCTGCCATCAGCATCTTAGAGGAGTACACTATGTCTGTGTATCACTATCATTTACTCCATGGGCTGGCTGGATCTTTCATCTGGGATGGATTTTCCCTTTCCTTCATCTATCTGTCACAATACCTTGGAAAACATTGCTATTCAGGCAGTCAGAATGAAGGTATGAAGTTTATTTTACAATCGAACTTGCTTTTGCTGAATATTCTGAGCACTGTCTTCCATCTGAGAGAGTTCATGATCTCTGCTCTCTAACTGTTGACATTTATCTGCCCTTTCTTTCATTCCCAGCTCTCTTTCTGTCATTATGATTCTGATTCCAGAATGACCTATTACCATTTGTCTTTTATTCCTGCACACTTTAGGAATGACACCTTTTATGTTGCTATCTGGATACCTTTTACATTCCTCTCAAATCTTACTCACCTTAGGCAGTTCTTTGTGTGGAGTAGCAAGTCAGCAGTGCAGCTCCCTCTGCCTCCCCACACAGCCTCCTCAATAACCAAGGGTGTGCACCCTCCTGCTCCCTCCTGGGCCTGTCAAAGGACAGCATCAGTCAGATGCCGATTTTGTAGTGGGTTGAGGTCAGGCCTCACATCTCTGTCTGTGGGCTGAGGGTGAATCTTGGCCCCCTGGAGGGGTACACAGGAGCATTCAGCAATGGTAAAAGCTGGGACCACCATTCTGGCTATAGACAGTGCCAAAATAATGAGTCCTGCCTTCTCCGCTCCTTTAGAAAAGGGACCAAGGTAGAATCTGTACTCTTCTTCTGACACTCCTGCCTCCACGGAAATATCGAAGGTGGTTTTAAAGAGAGCTGGGGAACAGGGGTCAGTGCCACCTGCAGCTGCACACTATGGAGTCACTGGGGAAAAAGGAAGAGTCTTTTCATTTAGGTACAAATTTTAAACTATGGCTGCAGCAAATGAAGGGTGAAAACGCATTAGGTAAGGTTAACAAGTTTGCTTGACTCAGCTAATCAATAACTAAGTAAGGAAGATTCTCTAACCATGAAGAAAACATATTTATTCACTTGCAAAGGAATGGGGAGGTGTTTTCCATGATGCTCTGTATACAAAAGTCTTTGGACCATGTTCATATTAAGCTTATATTATACATAAGCTTATATTAAGGTGCACACTGATAATCTCAATATTCTAACTGATGATAACCTTCTCAGTGCTTAGTTAAAACAGAGCAGGTATGTCTAAGAGCAAATGAGCTAAACTGCACAGAGCACACTTCTGTAACTGTTCTTGGGCTGTTTTTTCATTAGCAATCCAGCACTGCAAAATGCAGGTATTCTTTGCTCCCATTACAATTTTAATTGAGAGCTTATGATGCAGCATTGCTCTGGAAAAGAATTCAACATCCTTCTCCTCATGGCTTCAGGATAATGGGGCGTTGATTTTTTGCCCTTACAAAATCCATTTCTTTGTACTTTTTAAAAAATATATGTTTTTAATACATGACTCTCTAAGAGCTTAATATCCTAATGTGCCTTTTACAGAGGAGGAGAATCAGTCAAAGACTAAGTAATCTGCCTAAGATCACAGAGGAAGGCTGTGGCAGCATCACACTGAGACCTGAGGTCCCCAGAATCCTATTACTGTGCTCTAACCCCAAGACCATCCTGTCTTTCTTAAAAGCTTTACTATTACATTCTAGTATGCGGAGACCCAGATGGAAACAAAACCAGAAGGCATAAACAAACTCAGCATGGCAGTGACTACAAATACCCTGAAACAATAGAAAAGCAAACAGATAAAGTTATTTCAGTTTGAATTATATTTGGAAAGTACATTCTATTCTAATGAATTCATATCTATTTTAGAACTACTAGTTAATTACTCAAAGGACTAAAACACTCCTGAAAACACAAGCAAGTGCTCTTTACTACCCAGTGGGGTGTGATCCTCCTTTGTGAGAATTTACTATTTTAAATGTGTATTATAGGCAAAATTTGCTGGAAATAAGAATAACCTTTCCCCTTAAAGATATCATCTCTCTCCGTGTGATAAGTCTGTCCATCATCAAAGAACAGATAAAAGAGCAGAAGTGAAGGTCACTGATCAGAAGCAACATAGCCATGCAGCAGAAATGGTTCTGGAAACACATGAAGTTATTCTCAACCTTGTCATCAGCATCACAGACAGACACTGCAAAAGCTGACCCCACTGTTCAGAAGGACTCTGGCCACACAAGGGCTCCTGCATGTTGGGGAACTCTGCTATTCATTTTATGAACAGACAAAAAAACCACATGTGAGCTGTTTTGCTATGTTGCAGACACGTTATTTTAATTCCACACCTTCCCAAATTATGCCCTTAGGCCATTTTTTTCTGTTGGTTAGTCACCGTCAGTCCTCTGAAGTGATTTTATGTCACCTGAAATCCCCACTTAGAGTGGAAGCAGGAGGATATGTGCAGGACAGCAGGAAGTTAGATAAAAAACAGCTGGAGATAAAAGGGCATAAATAGATAGAAGAGAGCCTTTGGGGAAGGCCACAATACCTCTGCTTGAGTACCTCTGGAAAATTTCCTTTTATTTCCAAATGTCCAGAATAGTGGAAAAAGTCCAGCCAAGGGATTTCACGGTGTAATCAAGTAGTCACCTCAGAATATAATCAGTTAAGAGATTGTTTTATATACACCTGCTATGCTACATTATTTATCATGCCCGGCAGGCTCTGCATGACTTGCTATCTTTCATCACAATTCATCCTCTGTGGCAGGTGACTATCATGAAAGAAAGAAGAGAAGATTCTCAGAACAACTCAACCAGCCACCACCTACTAGGTCTGGAACTGCACTTGCAGCAGCAGGGTTTGTTACTAGGCTTTGAGCTGACAACTGCAGTCCCCTTATTCTGCACACTAAAAGCAGCAAGCACAGTTCATGCCTTAAATGTTTCATATTTGAGGCTATTCTTACGTTTAGGGAAGGAAAGGAAACTGAATTTTGATCTTCTTCAGATCACAGTACGAAAGGTATTTTATTTCAGGGAATTATCTTTTTGTGTGGCTAATGTTTGTTCATTTGACTGCTCTCTGGAATTGAAGGTAGGGCATTTTGAGATGTTATTGTAGTGCTAAGTGCAATAAAAGCTGCAGTGAAAGTAGCTAAACACCCTGAGGAAAGCAAACACACAGCTAATGACACACAGCAACTGCTCTACTTTGAGGATTTACTGGGACAAACGGTTTCAACCAGAAGCAGAGTTTATGACACTGGGGAGCCTGTTCAGCTTCAAATGCATCTTATTCAGTCACATTTACCTAAAAGAGCATTTCTGATTCATGAAAGCTTCTTCATCAACTTAACTGGGAACATGGCTGGAAACAAGAAATACTGCCTTGAGTAAGGGTTTGTTTCTGGGAGTCTGTGATTCAGTGCTTCTGAAAAGACCAAAGCAAATGGTAAATAGTATGTCTCTCTCCCTTTTTTTTTTCCCTTTTTTTTTTTGTTAGCATTGTATTTTACCACCCTACATTTGTTTCAAGGTTTACCAGGGGTTTGAATTAAATCCATCCAAAGGAAGAGTTGATATTCAAGGCTGCCCCTCGACAAAGAGGAGTTTTGCATTCATTAATATTGCCTTGGGATGAAGGAAGGAACAGGAGAGCCCTGACTGACCTTAGGCATTTATAAAGGTAATCTAATTTGTGCTCGTTTGCTACTTTTTCATTAAAGCCACTCCTGGAATGTTTTTTATCATGGGCTCCGCTTCCCTCGAGAAAAGTTTCGACAAATAGACCAAATCCACCACAGAGTTGGCCCAGCAAGTGACTCAAGTGATGTGGAAATGCAGACTTGGAGAAATCCACTGCATTCTGACCTGCAGATTTAGGAAGGTAAAATCAGAACCAGGAAAGTCTACAGTCAAACAAGTTGACTTAAAGCCGGTATAAGGCTCTTACTACATTCACGTGCAAGTGACTACAGCTTATCAAGGCCTGACTGAATATATGTTGTTCATGCAGGTCAGCAGCCCATTTCGCAGCTGGAACATTTTAACAACCGCTGTCCATTTGTGTACACAGAGAGGGTAGATAAGTAAATCTAGTCCTCAATATTGAAGCTTTCTCACAGTCATACAGTTGAAGACATAATTCCAGAAACAGGTGATGCCAGTGACGAAAAGAAACGTTGCAGTTCTCAGAAACATTACTGCAACTTGTCAGGAACATTCTTTTTTCCCTGACTTAAAGTATATTTGTTATACCACAGATTAACTGCATCCATTTAGGGAAGAAATGGCCTTGAATCATTGTTTCATCTTAGGAACCACAGGTGATGTTGTACACAGTCTGTTTACAACCTCAGGGTTAGTGAAAATGAAACCAAACTAAGAAAATGCTGACCAGAACGAGCCCCGCCAACATTTCCTTCTTTAATCTCTTAACCAAACAATACGACACATGACAGCACAATGGTGGGGATGAGGTTTCACAGCCTGCTGGGAATGCCACTTTTCTGGTTAAAAAGAAATAAAATAATGTTTTGCTTATCTAATTTGCATGTTGCACATTAAATAAGCCCTGCAAGGTACCATGCTTCAAAATGGGCTTATTTTAAAAGAAATGTAGATTAATAATCCTCCTTGCTTAAAAAATGAGCTTCAATATTTGTGCGAATCGTAGAGTGAAAAAAATCAATGTGCTATCGACTGCTGGGGATGATCACATTCATTTTGCCCTTTGTGGTTGGTGAAATCCATGCTGCAATTACAGAGACAGGCTGGCAGCAAAGAGCCTCAGTTGGGCTTTCAGCTCCACATTAATCCAAAACTCACCATTTTAATGCAGATATAGATTGCCACGAGTCAATAGCTGACTACTTGAATTGTGAAGTAGCAGTTCCATGCTATATTGGCAGCACTGGCTGTTACAGTATCTTCAAGTATTTTGAAATTTCAAAGTGTTACTCCATGAAAGTGAAGAGCGTAACTGACACCACATCAGAAAGGGCTGCAGCGTTAATGCTATTATCATCAATGCTAGGATCTACAATGAAGACATAACACCACAAATAATCTTAAAGTAGATCAAAAGTAGACTTTTCTTAGGATAACATAAAAATGTATTCACTCATGTTTTAATGGTCTGATGCATTATCTCACAAAGTACCCCAAGTGTTGAATTCTTATTATATAGTTCCTAATTCTCTCTCATTTACACTGTTTCAAACACAGATGACTTCACCAGAGAGTTCACTCTGCATTTACAATCTGGTAAGTAGGTCAGAATTTGGCTTTGAGTAGCAATTCCCTTTTCAGCTGTCTGTCTGTAACCAGGAACTGAATTCTGCCACTAAATTTGTGTGAGGAATAGGGGAATCCACTAAGTGGTCATTTTCTCCTCTGCAGCACACCAGGTGTACGGTGAACTTAGGACTCTATTTTATGTCCAGTAACTACATTCTTGTATAACTCCATGATGCTGACCACCTTCTACCACATCCTCGTGCCATGGTGAGACGTGCACTGACAGGTCCGCACCACACTGTTACAGCTGTCATTTATGGCACACAGAGCAAACCCATCCCAAACCCACCGAGCCTCGTGGAAATGCTTCCATGGGTTTTACTGAACCATGATTGTGTGGCTGCAGACAGCTTCACCACGCAGGCGAGCACCGGAGCTGGGCTGGGGAGGAGCTGGATCTCGGAGCAGGCAGGCTGTGTGTGCCATGCCACCCTGCTGAGCAGCCAGGCTCTGCAGACCCGACAGGCACCGTGAAATTTCTGGTTTTTTTCTGTTTATTTCAGAACTGGTTAAATATTTACAAGTTTCCCAGCTGCTGCACGATGGTGGCATTTAGGGACGTAATCTTTCAGGTTGGATGTTGACCATCTTTACCTCATTCACACACATAGCCATTGTCTGTGGTACAGGGAGGAACAAGAGAGGTGTGTGATGAGGCTGAGCAACAAACTCAGCTTCGTCGGATGCAGAAAAATGTGCACACTCATTTTTGTTACCAGGGTAACCTGTGAATTCAGCAAGAACTCTTAGCACATGTAATACTATCAATAATAAAAAAATTAAATAGGTAATATATAGGGAGTAGGCCCAGGTATTTTGCCGCAAAATCAGGTGTGTGCAATCCAAAGCAGCCATTTTCCTTTGTTCAAATCTGAAACATAGTCTCATGTGATGTTGGAAAGCCTTCCTGTGCTTTAGACTCTTAACAATGAGTCAAGCAGACTATGCAGCTATGAGACTTTGTGGAGGATTTCAAAAGGAAGAGGATTCACCCTGGTGTTACATATTGATATTCTGTGTAGCTTTTCACAGCACACCTGATACACCTTAAGAGTTTACCTTAAAAACATTATGAGATTTATGAAGGATCTTAACTTCACCTGCAGAAAAAAATACTGGTTCTTGCCACTGACCTGTAGTTGAGGGGTTCATACATCCGGAAATCTCATTAAGTACAAAGTTTGATCTAGTGTAGAAATGAAGATTATTTATATCTCAGTTATAAATAGACTCACATTATGTTGTGAAACAATCAACCACAGTTTTTCAGGTTTTTGACTGCTGAGAAAGATGTGAGTTTTCAAATGTTTTTCTTCTGATTTCCTCAATAAAACATGAAGTTTATCTAAACGACAGTGGAAAACAGAACAGAAATTTCACTAGTAGCAAGAATCAGAATTACAAGGGAAGAGAGAAGGATGCATTTGCATGGGC
The DNA here is from genome assembly GCA_013397315.1 of Donacobius atricapilla. Classification (NCBI taxonomy): domain Eukaryota; kingdom Metazoa; phylum Chordata; class Aves; order Passeriformes; family Mimidae; genus Donacobius; species Donacobius atricapilla. Next base: position 135,062 of record WBMY01004226.1, read on the forward strand.
AGGCTAGGAGCCTTCTATAGGAACAGTTTGATTAGCTGAGAATGAACAAGTTCTTAAAATTGTCAGAATCAGGTCCTCTCCTTATGAAATTACTGTGATCTAAAGTGCCAAATGGAAAGAGGTCTCAGCCACAACAATTCAGCATCAGTTAGAATATTAATAAGCAATGGAAAAAGTGCCTCAAACCAACAGGAAGAGTTTTTTGCCTTGACCTTCCTACCTGAATAGTTTTAATTAATTATGAGGAATTGGACTTACCGGGGAGTGCATAATGACAGCCATTATGTGGAAACCCTAAAATTAGCCCGTTTTTACAGCCTGTAAAAAGAAACTACAAAGTCTGCCCCCAGCAGCCAGTAATAACAGAAAGCACAATAGGGATGAGGTGTTGAACGCACAAGCCGGCCAAGTCCCAGCACCCAGCAGAGGATGTCTGTCCCTGTTTTGGAGGAAGTGGGAGGGTGTTGAGAGGTACAGAGGAGGTAGGGACAGCACATGGGGTGGAGGGAACCAGACCTGACTCATGACTCAAGCAGTGGCAAAGCAGTGGCAGTGAAGAGGCAGAAAACGCCTGAACTGAACCAAGCCCAGGGCGCTGCTGTTCCAGATCCTTTGTGCCCCTGGCTGGATCCTCTCTACATTTTCTTTTTTTTCTTTCTGAGGACTGTTTTGGAGATACTGTCTTGATTTTCCCTAATGTGGCTTCCTGTCTTTGCAGGGGTCAGTCCCTCTGAGGGGGGGGGGGGCACCAGCCTGTCCTTCCTGTGACTGCCAGGGACAAAGCTTCCCCCCATACTGACTTTCTCCTAATTTTCACTGTGCTCGTATTGCTTCACCTACCACTTTTTCAGGCCATCCAGTTGAGGCTGATTTTAAGATATTTAGGGAAACCTTGTACTCCAAGAAAGTTAATTTTGAACAGTTCAGGAGGAGTAAGCCTGCCTTTAACCATCTCCACCTGGAATAAGAAAAACTTAATAAATTCTTCATGTTTACTGCATTTACACAAGGCCCCAGACTATGGATTACCTTTTTATTACTCCTTGTTGTAAGGTTTTTTTTCTCTATTATTAGGGTTTTTTTTTTAACAAAACAGTGGCAAGAAGAGAAAATTGTTATCTTCCCTGTGGACATTTACAGGCTTTTCAATGAAAGTTTGGTTACAGATTTGCTCTCTGCAAAAGCTGAAATAGTTTTGCCTTGCAGAGCTCATGTGCCCTGTATCTCAATAGGAGAACTTTCCCAATGATCTAGCAACAGCTGTGCAACAGAAAAAGGGATATGTCTAAAAGTCTGGAGTATCTGCCTTACTGCTGACAAAACACCAAAAAATGAATGTCCACACACACAAATACCTGTTTCTACACAGGAGATCCTATGTGCACTTCTTTACAGACAATCCATAGACGGTGGCTTCTTTTCATTATTTTAGCTGCAATTTTCTCTCCAGCAGTGAGTGGAATTTTCCAGTGCTGCTTAATGTTGAAATAATGAACTTTGGCAAATCTAAATCAGCTGAGATCAAACTGCAAATATGAGACCCTGGAGCTCAGGTGGTAGTTTTTGTCATTGCATCATTGGGGCTGAGCTGTCCTTATACCACTGAGGACAGAGAGAGAAATCCTGCTGGACTCCAGGGTCATGATCTAGTTTCGCTATTGCTACATCCTTTATCCCATTTTCATAACTTGGTACTGTCATTTTGTGTTCTGCCCCTCTCCATACATTAGTGCATAACTCACTATAACATTGTGGGCAGCAATCTTCTTCTGGGGAAATAGTTGATATTTTCCAAACTAACCATAATTCCTTATCAGCATATAATGTCTGCATTTCAAGAACATGTGGAGTTAAGGAATGGTCCAGCACAGACCAGTCACCAAAGACAATGAATTTTCTCTCTGTTGTCATTAGGAAGTGTGCAGAAAGAGACAGTACACTGCAGTTTGGGGCCACAGAAATGCTCAGAAGTACACAGCTCTTCTCAGGGAGTAGTCAACAGACATGCAACCAAACAGGTATTCTGAAGAAGACAGGAATAAAATAAGTTAGGAAAAACAGCTAAGGGAGGGAAACGACAGCAATTCTTCACCCCCTTTTAGAATCAAAAGAGTAGTGAGCTGAATTCACAGCTTGAATGTTGCTGCCCAAGCAAGAGGAGGTACAAAAGGAAATCCTCTTTTGAAATGGGAAGGCAGGTCCTCTCTATGCCACAAAAGAAGCCTTGAAAGATGAGAGTCCAGGTATTAATCTTCCTACCACTATTTCTCTATTCCAATGATTATTTCTATCAGAGCATACCCATGAGCAAAATTAACCCACCAAAAGTACAGGCAAAAAAATCCCCTCACCCTTCAATGCCTAAATAACAACTGCATGAGTTTTTAGACAGAGTAGACTTGTAACAGGTATTAAAATTTATCACTGAATTTAAAAATATAACCCAAATGAAAATGACTGGCTGGAAAAAAAACACACAGCATCAATCTCACAGATTAATCTTCATCTAATTAATACATTTATTTTAATTGAGGTACTTCTATTTTGTCTAAATTTAATATTTTAAGAGCCAATGAACGTGCAGTATCTGTCACTGAGTTATTCAAAGATATCTTTACAACATGAGAATACATTCCATACACTGACTATTCATAAAATTCCCATGTTTAATTTAAAGTTTTATTATGCCCTTAAAAGCACTTAATTGCTCCAGTCCTGCACACTTGACAGAACTTCTGCCACCATTTACCCTCAGCCATTCTCTGGGTTCAGAGCTGGCAACCTGCTGGAGACCATTTCCAAGCAGGGGAGAAAGCTCAGTGTAATGAATCCCTGCACTTATGCCTGTTCATAGGTCTCTGAATAAAAATTTAGGGCCAAAAATATGGCTGTTTATCACTAAGAATTGTTTATGTGTGGTGCAATCGGTCTAGACAACAAAGTTGGGCTGAATTTCCCTGGATTCTGGAAAATGCAGAATTCAAGGGCTGATTTCAAGTCATTCACAAGTCAGTAGCCACCTCTCTGGTGTGTTTCTGTGTTTTCCTGCTACCTGTTAACAATTCAGAAATTCAAAGGGGAAACTTCTTTACATATCAATCTACAGACAAACCTTAACATTTACAGAAAACAAATACAAAAAAATTGTTTCATCAGAATAGATTCACACTGGACAGTACATTCATTACAACTGAAAAAATTGCAGTATTACAATACTTGTAATTCAATTGCTCCTGAGTTTCTTAATGTGATGATAAGTTGCTTCATTAAAAAAGTTTTTGCTTCTTAAATGAGGTATGAGGAAAGGGGAAGTATAGAGGTAAGTAATTATATTTCTAACAGAGAATACAAAATGAGCTAAATGTATCTGCATTAGAATTCAATATGATTTTTTTTCCCATTTTCAGTATTAGAGACCTCATTTGCATCCTAAATCAGAATGAAATACTGCAAAAGTTTTTTTGAACCAAAACCTAAGGAAAGGTTCACCTTATGCCAGCAGAATATTTTGTTTTCATATGTTAAAAATGCCACTATTTTGCTTTTAGAATTTTTCTTTGGTTTAATTTTGTTATAAATTAGATTTCAAAAGAAAGCATAATAAAACCAAATTTGTAGGAAATTATACAAAATTCTATATGAACTATTTGTAATTTATTTTTCAAAACTTCTTTTAAATGAAAATGTCATTAGAAGTAGCCTGTTGCAGCAAATTTCACCTTTGACAAATCCACACAGTTTTGAAAAAATAGATTTTGTCAAGTTATTTTTCCATCAACTCTCCCTGATATCAATATCTCAAGTCTGTGAAACATCAGACTGAGTGAAGCTATTACTAATACTGTATGTGTAAATAAGTATCTCCATCTAAATTACTTCATACTTTTTCACACAAGAAACATAAATGCAACAAAAGATCAATCTGACTGTAAATATCCAAATATGTCCTTTAAAAGCCAAAGGAATGTCAGATGCAATTTATTTTCAGCCAGTGCAAACCGAGACATTAAGTGGCAATTCTACTTCCATTAGCTAAGTCTGGCAAATATGCAACTGTTTAAAGGCATTGTCAATAGCCATTGCACAATTAAGCATTTGTACTGATGCCTTATTAAATTACCCTTTTCAAGTAGGTATAATAAACTAGGAGTTCACTGTACAGATTTTCATGGTGAAAGTCCAGATCACCGGAAAATTTATTTAAAGGAAATGCAGTCCACAGAGTAATGAAGTAAATGTCAAATGTTTTTGGGCAAATAAGTCTGAGCCGTCTTAAAACTTTTTTGGCAGACATAGCTGAAGACAACTCTGGTAATAAAAAGCCTTCAGATTTACAATTCTGATTTACCAAGTTCCCAGGTAAACTTTCAAATGCATTGTATCTCCAGCAGCAAACCCTGTGTGGTGGGGAATGGAGATCACTACCATGGGCAGTCAAAAATGGAAAGTCAGCCAGAGCTGATAACTCGGATGTTTCTCTGAAGTACCTTTACCCCCTCAGATTACTTGTGAATTTTGCTGCAGTGCCCTGCAAGATCCACTGTGGGCTCTGCCTGGCTCAGGCTGTGGGGAGAGGGGCTCGGCCCTGGCTGCACACCCTGCTGCCTTTCCACCCACGCCAGCATGTGGGACAGAAGGAAACGTAAAATTGCCTTTCCACATAAATTATTGCTTCCCGTGGGCAAGGCACGTCTTTGAGGATCAGCGCTGCCCAGGATGGGCCATCCTGAAGGTTGTTTTCCCCAGCCCTCCTCTCCGCAGCCCAGCTGTACAGCTGGAGGAGAGCCAGTCCTCCTCCCTGCTCCAGGGCATGGCCACCACACAGAAAAGCTCCAGCACAGAGGCAAATGCTCCCACACCAGGGAGCTGCCAGCGCCCACCTCGCTCTTGAGGGTGCCAGGGTAAATGCCTACACCAATCCAGACTGAGGGCATTTCACTCAGTCCACTGAATGGAAATTATGTACCTTAACTGGGCCTTTTTTCCCCCAAATATTTGTGTGGCTTGCTATTCCACACAAACAGAACTGGCTATAGTCAGGGGCTACATTTGCAAAGCCTACTTGTGACTTTTCTTTTTTTGCCTCATTATCAGGTGCTGAAAGGCACAGAGAATGACCCTCAGACCCTCAGCTATGTGTCCATTTGCCACCATTGAAATGGAAAAGCAATGGCCATAGATTGACAAGATGTTTCACATTGGAAAATTGGAATTTTGTCTTTCCAATTTTGAATTCCAGGGCTGGGCAGTTGATTTCTTCATACACAGTGCACACATTCTGCCAAGCCTCAGCTGTGTGTCTGGCTAGAACCGACCCCAAAGGAAGACAGGCACTGATATTTGCGAGCAGGTTTTGGACATTTGCAACACAAAGGCTTTATCTTAAATGTAACATCAAACCACTTATTTATACTTATTTATACTTTCCTCAATATTTATACTTTCCTCAGGCATATCATATACTCTTTGAATATTTTCTCACTGAATGCACTGTGATTTCTTCTCTTCATAACTTTTTTGATTATTAGTTTCAATCTGCTGCTTTTAAGAATGGTAGAGTTGCAATGTCCAAACTGTTATACACAGGGTTGTGAATTTATTATTTTAAATTATAGCTTAGTATATTTAGTCAGTTTGTTTTATATCAAGTATTCATTTAAGTGGTTTTCATTGTATTGACATTTTATAATGCCCTCCTAATATTCTTATTATTGATTTTAATACTGCAATGGTATTATTCATGGTGACACCTATTGGAAAGCAAACTTCAATTATATCAATAGATGCTATTATTATAACATTGATAACATTAATATTTGATAGTGGCATAAAATGTGATGCATTGGCAATTAACTCATTAATGTAGATATCATTAACCAAAAATGTCAAAGTTGTTGTAATGATTTTTCTGTGGTTTTCTTTAACAAATTCTCTAATCACTGGCTCTGTTTTGCATTTTCAAGTGCGTATTAGCCACAAAAGTTTTTCTGAAAACTAAATAACATCATCTATTTTAAATAAAAAAAGATGGGCTTTTATGGCTCAGAAGATACCCTAAGTCTTGAATCAAGAGCATTAGTAGGAGATACAGTATCTGAAACTCCAGCACAGAATATTCAAAAATAAAAGATTTACCAAAACATAACTATGCCTTTTTGCTTGTTGCTTAGCAACCAGAATTGATCCAGCAAAAAAGTCACCTGACTGAGGGATTGCTGGTGGCAATATTACTCCATCATTTTTCTTTTTCACACTAAACTGATGAAGGTTCTATCAGAAACAGCTATTAAATGTTTCTTTCTTTTCTCTCCAGCTCCTTAATTATACAGTAAAAACATTCCTATTGCTGTTGCTGACAGGAAGAGAGCACAATGTAAAGCTTAAATAATTAACAGACTTATTCAAATACATCTAGCTCTAAAAGGAGAAATGCTGCAAGTCACAACTCACTGTCAACTCTGCCATCCCAAAATAACAAATGCAGCGAGCTGTTCGTATAGGAGCAGAATAGCCATTTTTACCACACCTGCACTGATGGACAATTTGCAACAATCTTTTAAAAACCACAGTCTAAGAATACTTGTTGTTTTGATGACTCAGTTGGAATTCACCACTACATTTGTCTTGCTTTCATCATTTCTAAGCATTAGCATTTTCATCTGTTGACTGAAAACACTTCTGGTCCTCTAAAACATATATATAAAACACTTTTGATCTTTTAAAATCCTCCTGTCAACCTGGAATCACACAGCCTCTTACATTACCTTGTTCTTGTCCTTAATGGTGACCTGCAGTGAACTCCGCACTCCCTACTTTCAGATGTTCAACATCCTTCCTTTGTTAAAAGCTGCTGATCAAAAAGGAACATTGTGTTCACTGTGTTTCCCTCTATAGCCTCTCACAATCATTTACAGGAATTACACTAAAACACAGGGTATGGACAGCAGCAATTTCATTTAACCGCATACTGGATTTTTGTTTTGCTTTCTGCCATATTTGATTCCTTAAGCAAACAAGGAAAGGAATGCATCTTGGGACTTACACCCTTGGCCCATCATGAGCCAATATAAAGTTGAGTCCAGAAGTGGCCAAAAGAGTATTGTTTTTACCTGCTGATTCTTTGAAATGAATGCTCTATATAAGCTCAGATGACATTTGTCCTTTTAAGAAGTGAAGAAATGTTACCTAAATGGAGCATATATCCAGTTTCACTTTTCCTCTGTATCATATTCAGATCTGGTAGATGGGATTTGATGCTGTTTCCCATAATGCCTCCATGGCTTTTTCTGTAAAAGCTTAACAAGGACACAGCATCAGAGAGTCTTTAGTGGCTAATACCCGACCCCTTTCTCTCACATTACAGCTCCAAGTGACCATTTTCATGCCAAAAGGTCACCAACATCCCCATCCCCATGGAACCAATGTGCATCAACCTTCTAACCTTTGCCACCGAGAGATGATAGCTATTTGGGCTGCAATCCCTTCATTACAGATGCTCCATATTTTATATTTAGTGTGGGAGGTCAAATTTAGGAAAGCAATTTCTCTTAAAGCTAAGAGTTCCAATAATCCAAGATCTTCTATTGGCTTATGGGTGAGTGGACAGTAATGGGTTTATGGGCAGCTTTTTTCTCTTCACTGGGGAGGGAATTCCGTCAATCTAAATTTTTAGGATTGGGTGGCTACCATTGTTTATTATTCAATGAGCCCTTATTAGATTGTATCTAAGCACACTACAGCAGGCACAGAGTATCCTTATAAGCAGCCTCACAGGCTGGATCAATATCTCAAGGCATTTACAATCTTCTTGAAACAGATTAAATAATGCTATTTTTTAAATTCTGTTTTTAAGGCTTATATGCGGTCATGCAGTTTTGTTAGTGACAAAAGCATTCATCCATTATCATCATTAATCACCATGGTCAATCTACTATTCAAGCAGCTTGCATCTTAATACAGAGATCACCTTTGGTGGAAATAACATTTCACAGCAGATCAGAGAAGGTAGAGTAAATCCCACAACAAACAAAAAAATTTAGAAGATCAACTCCAAAATTGTGGTTTAAAGATATCTGCTCTACATCAAGGGGGAACATTTTGATTCCATTTTGTACAAATCTTTGTAAAATGGAAAAATTATTATGTCTCAATACTGCAAATATTTAGGCACATGCTTAAGTTCTCACAGCAAGGCCCAAGCCAGCAAGGCATTTGAGCACATTGTTGCGTGCAGTGCTGCTCAGGACAGCATTCAGGCACGTGCTGGTAAATGACAGATCCACACAGAGTGTTTGGAGGGCAAGGTAAGAGTTTATCATCTATGACACCATTGAACAATTCTAGTTCTAGAGAGCCAGTGCAGTCTATGGCTAAAAATCTCTCTGAGACCTGCGAATCTACTTTGAGACAGAAAAGAAGTTTTGAAGCTACCTGTGAATAAGGAATTTAGAGCAAATTGCTATTGTCTGTACCATCATGTTCTCCATTAGCCAAAAATATTAACAGAAGTGTTAGGGAAACCTGAATTTTTTCAAGATAGCGTTGTCCAAAGCTCCTTGTTGAAAAACAAAGCTTGCTACAAACAGAGAGCAGAAACAACATCAGGTCATTGCATTGGGAAGAACAAGTGACGTGCTCTTATGGCTCCTTGCTGCTGGGAGAAGTATCCTTAGATAAATCCATACCCATTAAACTATTGTGCCCAGCAGTTTTCAAGTTTCCAGCTTTCTTCTTTAATAATAGCTCCAGAGATTCAAAAAGGAGATCCACGGGCAGAGACCACAAACAATAAACATCCTTTGTGTTGGGGCCAAGACAATATCACAATGGAATTCTAACAGTAAATTTCTCAAACGTTTATTTGCACCTACGTTAGTCTTTTTCACTTGCTGAAACCTATGCTTAGGATTTCAAGGAGGCTGAGTGCCCTCCCTGGAGGGCTGGCCCTGGTACCTGCTGGGCAGGGGCTGTTCTGGGAGCACAGCCTCTCCTGCCACGGTGTGCCTGGCACCCCCTGCTCACCCCGAGCCACAAAGGGACTGAGCACCGCACAGCTCGGTGTGCGCAGAGATTTGGTGAGCAGGAAGAACTAGACATTTAGACACATCTGAGGGGCAGAAGATCCAGCATTAATTCTAGTGAGGTTTTAAAATAGCACCCAGCCCTCAGTGGCAGCACCTGGGCCATGGGGAGTATCTGCAGCTTACTGGACCCCCCTGTGAATCAGAGAGGGGGCACATGGGAAGCATATGTTAAAGACCTTCTTTAGACCATCTTGAGCTGTTAAAGGAAAACCTGCAAGGAGCTGGTGCCACGTTTGCCTTGAGAGCACCTGGAAACATCTGTGGGTTCAAACTGGACATTTGGAGAACATGGGATGGGAACTGGTGGTGATAAAGGCAGTTCTGGAAATAACACTGGGCTGATCTGACCCCTGATGTAATCCCACTCTGATCAATAGGGTTATCAGCATTTTTTAAAAAGTGAGTCTGGCCAGCTTCACACTGCATTTTTGTTGCAGTGCAAAGGGTGTCAGTTTCTTTAATCTCTTTTAAACTATCTTCCATCACCCTTTTTGCCATGCAAATGGAAGTCAATTTGTCAGAATGGCTGTGAAAGAAATAAAGAGACTAGGATTTTCCTGCTGTTGTTAATGTCCCTGGTGTTGCCTTTCCTTTTTTATTAACCTCAAGTATTACAATTTTGATAATATTTGCATACAACACTTCCATAATTTAAAGCAAACATAATACAGCAGGTCTCTGAGTGATTTTGGCTTCAATATTCTGTTATCCAAAAACTTAAATGGTGCTTCTCTCAACAAGGCAACCCCCAAGTCAATGGCCACAGGTAGGCCCTCATCAAACTTAATTAAGGAAGTTATCCGGGTTTTAGGGCAGCTAAACATATTTCAGATTCCAGGTTTAGGCCAGCTATTTCCCTCACTGGAAGGTGTTCTGGGGCCCTGGTCTCATGGTGCAGACACAGCCTGAGCTGCACAAGAGGCTGGAGGCTGCTCCTGCTAGCACAGAAAGGAGCTTTTCATTTTCTTTAACAACGTTGTAATATCACCTATGCTAATGAAGGTCAATATTTCACAATTTTTAAACTTAATTACTGAACTAAAACTTATTTCTGTAGTATTTGTGCTTGGCACTCCTTGGAACATAGGCTGTTGCTGTGTTTGTGTGCAGATCCCATGCAGCAGCGTCCTGGTCCCTGCCAGGGTCTCCAGCTGCTGTCACAAAACTCACCTTTTTTGATACACGATGGCAATTCCTTTTATTTTGGTCTGTTATTCTCACATTCAGTAAATGACCTCTGTAAAAGCTGTAATGTGAAACTAAAACCATCTGCCCTGTGCTTACAGACATGTTCCTGCTTCAGGGTCTATAATGCAATCTCTCATAGCTCAAAGTGGTTAATATTAAAATGATACCCTGTAAAGGTACAATGGGTGTGGACAGAACCAATTTGTTTATACAACTGTGTTTTGCCACAGAGTAAATTAAGTTACAGGGTATTCATCAAAATTGAATTACCACAGTGCGAGCTAACAATTTTCCAAAGAAGTTGTGACACGAGCACAAAGCAGCCCGTCAGCCACGAGGAATCGCTGTCGTCTCGCAGACTGCAGCTGAATTACTTACCAGAACAATTAGACAAAAGCAATCCTCAGAAAGCTGGAGGTTGCCAACCAGTGGAAAACAGTGACAGGTCTAAAACTGTGTTTATTGCTTATTTAGAGAAGCCAGAGGGAAGGAGAGAAGGAAGGAGAGATAGAGACACCTTCCATAGGTGGAATCTCCATGGGAGTAGGCCGTGGGGACATCTCAAGGTGAGGAGTGCTACTCTCCTGGTGGGACAGGTGGGACTTCTCTCCTGAAATATTTCTGGAAAATCAGATTTTCAGTTGACTGTTTCCACTTTTCTTTCCAACACATGGGTGAGATGGGGTGAGAAACCCCTTCTCTGACCTTACATTTCTTTACATGAAATGAAGACGAAAGTGAGAAAATTGTTGTGTTTCAGTACAGGAAAATTTAGGAGGGCAAATGTGGTCAGATGAAGTTTTGGCACTCATTTTCTCTCAACTCATGCTGTGAAATAGATGAGACAGTTCTGGAAAATATGTAAAAGAGTATGAGTGTGGAGGCCACCTTCTAATTTCTCTTTATCTTTTTCTTGTAAGAAAGTTTTTTGCTAATCATGTTACTTAAAAGAAAAACTGAGGCATAAAAAACCTGTTTAAATGGCATTTTAAAAAACTAAATGAGATGTTTAAAGTGTAAAATAATTTTAGGAGCATTGAAATATTGCTGTTGGAAAAGTCATAAAAGTTGGGGTCCTAACTTCTTTCATCTTTAACCTCTTTTTAAAAAAATAAATCTGTCACTCCACTTTTCTTAAGGAAACAAAAAATCAAAAGATTTTGCAAAAGGACAGATGTTTCTTTATGTTTTCAAAGTGATAGAAAAATCACAAATGTTCATCAGAAATTGTTGTATTTAAAAAAAATACTAGATGACATTCAATAATTTAAACTTTGATAACTACCATACTTCTACCCGCACAAAGTACCTGGCTCAAAAATATTGCAAACGCAGCTCTCCTCAGGCGGTCTGACCTGCTCAGACTTGGAGAGGAGCAGAGTGGTTAAATCAAACCACCCTTGGGCGGCGCTTCAGCCCGGAATGGGTGGCCAGGAGCAGGCTGGATCTGCCCGCTGTAATCGCCCTGGGTGTGCTGGATGTCCCCTCCTGGACGAGCAGCCCTGGGCATCCCTGACTGCGGCTGCTGCAGCCCAGCGGGGCTGAGGGCGGCGGCTCCTGGGGGAAAGCCCCGTTCCGTGCGAGGGAGGGCAGGCAGGATCCGGGCTCGCAGCGGAGTGCCCGCACAGCATCCCTCGGCTCAGCGCCTGGGCAGCGCTTTCTGTCCCCAGCCGCTCTGCTTCGGGGTAAGCGCCACCGCCCCGTCATACTCCGGCTTCTTGCATCATTACAGACCACGCAGATTTTCAAAAGACTCCTCGTCACAACAACCGTCCCATTAGAAAGGCCTGTTCAGAAAACTGCATTACTTGGGCTTGGCAGGATAGGCTTTGTTTTTAGAAAACAGTCGTTCGTCATTTCCTTGGCAGTCAGGACATTCGAGCTAGAACTAAACAGGAACATCAAGCATATATCCACCCCAGCCCAGAAATCACACCAGCCAATCTGTGCAGTCCGGGCAGGGAGCAGAGGCTGCAGGCATGAGCCCTCCTGCCCGAGCAAGCTCTGCCCAGCCTGCAGCTCCGAGCTGCCCCGGCTGGGCTGGCGGGCAGGGTATCCCTGCCGAGCTCGCCCACAGGCTGCCTGCAGCTGGGGCGGCGGGGCTCTGCTCCCCCTGGGGCCGCGGCCCTCCTGCCCGAGCCCGGCGGGCCCTGCCCGAGCCCCGCTGCCCTCCTGCCCGAGCCCCGCTGCCCCCGGCGGTCCCTGCCGGCGGGCCCGGAGCGGGATGCGGGGCAGCAGCAGCAGAGGAGGAGCCGCCTCTCCCTGCCGAGCTGGCCGGAATGCAGAGCGAACACCCGCCGGGTCACCGAACCCGCCAGAGCCGTGTCACGCCGGAGTGAAACACACAGTTTCACTGTGACCCTGAAACACGAATTCCTCCTGCACATCGCGGTGGCTCTGTGGCTAGCCCGACGGAATGCCTGCTTTGTCAGCGGCTCCCTCAGGGAATTCAGCAGTATTTGGTTTTTGGGATGAGTGGCATTGCTCCTTTACTCTGATGGAAATGGGCTTACACTACACAGCATATATTACTGGATGCCATACTGGTGCCTCAGGAGATGTTGACTGTGCACATTTACATAAATCTAAAAATAAATAAATATACTCACAAGCCTCCTCAATCAAAATATGCCACAGACAACTAAAAGATCTTGAATCAAATATTAATGTTGGCGATTTCTCCAGCCATTTTGTAATGCTTCCAGCTATATTTATTACACAATGTGTAATGCACTACCTTATTATAGTCCTGAGCTATCAGGAGTATCATCTTTTTTGATGGCCTCAAACTGGTTTAATAAAACTGGCCCTTCTCTGAGTGCCCAGGAGCAAGTACTTGAGATGGAGATGTGGTAGTCAGCACCTGCAGGCTGTGGCAGTCGTGACCAGGACAGTGCTTGCTGAACCACGAGAAGGAATTGGTACTCATTAAAAGTCTTTTACTCTGGCTTAGTAAGTCTCTTGTTTCATATCTTATCCTGAGACAGGTGTAGGAATTGTGAACATTTTCCCTCATATCTAAAATTTGTCCTCAATTTGCACTATTACATATCATGTCCGGTATTTTTTTGTCTCAAACAGTTTTTTGTTGTTTTTACCTTCTGCAGCTTTCTCACTAGTAAATGTACTGAGTATTTACTTCTTTGCTGCATTGTCTCCTTTTCCTTACTTTGCAATAAAGCCCCATGTCTTATAAAATGCATGTTAGAGGATGCGATATTATTCTTAGTGTTGGCAACCACAAGAGATAATGAATGTTTAAAAAGAATCTCTTGCAAATATGAGATTTGCAACATCACTATGGGAACAAACCCAAGTTACTGGGCTTTCTAAATTTAATGAGGTTCAAATGTCCAAGGGCACCAGCTTTCAGGGGAAGAAGCAATGTCAGAGTGTGCAGAGGAACAGATAGTGTTTCTTAAGCAAAGGAAAGAAAATATCTTGAAAGAGGCTTCCCCCTTGAAGTGAATCAGGTAAAGTTAGTGGTATGGAGGCAGCTGTGAATGTTCAAAAGGGATTATATTCTCCCACAGATCGTGACTTTTAAGTTCAGTCACTGCAATACTATTTATGATGGTTATAGTCCTATATGGCAATATCTCAAGGACGAGAATGATTCATCAATTCCAACACTGCTTCTTCCAGAGACCAAACTGCAATGCAGCACATCACAAGACATACTATTCCTGTTAGGTAGGAAGCAAGAAATCTTCAAAACAGGAATGATGCAAAGTCCATTCAGCCAGCTTAAAGATTCCTATTGCTGCCAGATAAAGGCAGCTGTTGAAAACAGGAAAGTTTTATATGTCAGAATTCCTTTTGCTGAAAATGACGTTCTGAGGTGGATTACTAAAACTGAAACAACAAATGCTTGCACTCTGGAGTATTTCAGTGCTTTCTCTTCAGAGCTCCCCATGCAGCTCAGTTCTTGTGGTCTGGAGAGACAGTTCCCCACCACCCTATTGCCACCGGGCAGGCTGTATGTAAAGCTTCCTCCAAACTAAACAACCTCACTTCAGATCAAATACTTGCAGCTATGCCAGATGCGTCCATGGTAGCAAACACCAGCCTAGGCTGCTGCCCGTCCCATGCAATGGTTGGGCAATATTGCTTCCTCCAGTGGAAATCCCAACCCTCTTCTGAGCTTGCTTGGGTCTTTCTCACCCAAGGCAAGATAGAAGTGGGTTCTTTGCAAGCTGCTTGGCAATATGAGTGGGATTTGTCATGAAGCTACAGCCTGGATCAAGTCTGAGAGTCAGTCAGTGCACTACCCACACATCACTGGGATTTCTGCAAGAGTCTGTGGGAAGTCACACGGTATCCTCTGAGAAAGATCCACCACTGCTTCAAACACAGCACAGCATTCTTTGGTCAGGTAAATCCGTATCTGCAGTTTTATAGTAAAAGTAAGTCCTGAGTCATCATTATTCCTTATGCTCTACCATTTATTTTCCAAATATTTACACGTGTTTTCACTGTTTGATGTATAATGCACCAACACTGTAGAGCAAACACACACGAGTGGTGCACCGTGCTTTAGTACTACATCTATCTTCTGCTAGAGCAGTAGATGATCAGGCTTCTGCAAGCAATTTGTCAGCAAAGAAGATGCAGTGACGTATTTACAGGAGATATTACCGTTCATTTTGGTTTAGTTATAGGTATTCATATTAATTCCAGAAGGAAGATTCTACAACAGTACTTGGGGAGATTCTGCCAAGCAGGAACCTCAGCCCCATGGCTCTCCTTGTCCCCAGTGATAAATGATGTGCATGACATCAGCCCAGAGAAGACAGCAAGTTCTCCTGCATTTGCAGAGCCTATTTTACCTACACCGAAGGTTCTATACCAAATGCTTAAGCATAACTTATAATATGATATATCTTCCCCAAACTGGCCATTTGCTCGCATGTAAAGAAAAAACCCCGTGTAATAGTGACACCTGGTGACACCTATTGTTTTGCTTACACACACACACCTCTTTTCCAAATGTACTGGGTTGCTGAAAACTCCCAACCTATGCTATGTGATTGAGGGTAGAACTATAGAACAACTCTCAGAGAATTTGGGTTGATATTCTTTTCTTTGCTCTCACCTTTGTTATTGACAGTAACCTTCATCAAATGGTTTACACACTGCTCTGTCACGTTCAAGGTGATGTACAAAAGGCCACATGGTCCACCTGGAAAATAGATTTGTAGCTAGACACTAATATAAAATGAAAAATGCATTACACTGCCATCAGTTAAGCCCTTTTTCTGTAGTCCACATTCCCTGAGCTAAGGACTGCATGTTCTTTGGAAGGGATTCTGCAAACTGAACAGTTAAAAGATAGAAAGTTATTCCAGTTTAAAAACCCTGAACATCTAAGCCTCCAAGAGTTCTTGTAAAGTTTCTCTGCTGATACATGCTCAA
Organism: Donacobius atricapilla; assembly: GCA_013397315.1. Taxonomy (NCBI): domain Eukaryota; kingdom Metazoa; phylum Chordata; class Aves; order Passeriformes; family Mimidae; genus Donacobius; species Donacobius atricapilla. The sequence goes on from WBMY01004226.1 coordinate 150,748, forward strand.
AGTGACCTCATTTTTGTATTAAAGGAGATGAAAAAGCCTAGATGTGTCAGGAGGATACTAATAATAACCAATACTATTAGACATTGATCCCCACTTTCTCAAAGTGTTTGCTGGGAAGTGGAGGGATTATTGTCAAATACTCTGAAGTTCTACTACTGTAAGTTATCATTAGTGTCCATTATTGAATTAGCTCACCACTGCGGTGGAAATCACTACTTGGTAACTTTGGTAACTACACTTTGAGTCATCTAGGCCATAGATTGTGTAAAGTCCTATTGGAAAATCCTATAATAATTATGTGGTGGAAAATACTCATCTTTCTGACTCATAGAGGACTACAGTGAAAGGGGAATTAGTTTTTACTTTTTATTTTGATATGTTTACAAAAGTGTTTGGGGAGGTGAGTAAAATGGCAGCGCAGATACAATAGCACCAGCCACATTACCAAGCTTTGACCACTGGACTGCTTCCCTCAGGATGTTTTTACTGATCTTGTGTTGAACTCAGCCATTGTGCTTCCTGTTATGAACTGGTTAAAGAGAAGATTATAATATGGTTATGGCAAAGGCAAAAAAAATGAAGTGCATCTCAGCAGAAAGAAAAAGGCGAGAATAGCAGGTGCAAAAAGACAATTGTCTTTGTTAATTACCCTAGCCTCTTTTTTTTTAATTCCCTGATTTCCTTGTGCTTGGACCTCAGATTCCAGCACTCATTTGAGGTATATTAAGACTAACAAATGTGTTGTGCTGTCCATGCTCCAGTGTCTCAGCTGGAAAGGTCCTGCTTGTGAGCAGGGACTGCTCAGGTAACGACCCCTGTGCTCTCAGAGCACGGGGACATAATAAAGATGTACCTGGAGACAGGCTTCCTATTGAAGAGTAATGGAGAGGTCACCCTGAATGCTTGTTGCCAAGAAGGGCTGAGCTAGGGTCATTAATGATAATTAATCATTAATTAAACCAGGCATGATACACTGGAAATAGTACGTTAGCTACTCCATTCTCTGGGAAATCTTCTCCTTTGGGTTAAACTGGCTCATGCAGTGGTCATGCCTCCTGTGTGAAAGATGTGTCACTTCAGTGAGATCCCAACCTCTCAGTGAAGTTGTGGAAGCAACAATCTTCGTGTTGATTGAATTTTCACTTAATTTAATTTAATTGGAAATCACAGATGGTGTCACCCAGCAGCTAGAGGCTAAAAAGGGGCACTTTACAAACTGAATCAAAAACTTATTAAGGTATAATAAGCATCAAAAGCAAATGGAGGTGAAAACTTTACTGCAAACAACATATTTACACACAGAATGATACTAAAATTGAATTTATTTTTATTTTTTGACTTTAATCAGGCTCTTGATAAAGCAAATGATTCTAATATTATGCTAACCCCTGTTTTCTTATGAATGAGACTAGAAATAGAAATAAGGAGCACAATAATGCTAAAATATGGAAAGATGAGAATGGCTCAAATGTAAAAAGTTTAGTTATGTAGTTTATTTTTATAAGTGAGAAAAGAATAAAAAGAATAAAGTATTCTTGTTCCGTACACTGAACTTTTTTCCTCAAATGAGCAGTGATAGTGTGGTCAGTGTAACAGATTGCTTTCAAGACCTAAAACTGCAGTGTGTGAACTTGCCCTTCCATTTCTCACCAGCCTTTCCCCACCTCTTGGGGAGTGAGTGGCAATTGTGCCACAGAGCAAGGCGTGGGAAGTGTTCCCCAAATCAAAGCAACCCTCCCAGAGAGCACTGACCACTGTCCCAGGAACCTGCAGGGTACATTCTGTCAGTCTGCAGCCCAGGTAACGTGCAGCTTTTCTGTGGTTTTAGTATCCACCTAACCACTCCTTAAAGTGACGTAAGAGTTACTCAAGGGCTCTATGTGCTAAAAGGTGTGAATATTAGCTGGGAGACAGTATGTCAGGGAGAGAAACTTTAAAAGGACAGGCAAGGATGTTGTTTTTTAATCTGTATAAACTGCAAACTGAACATCTACCATTATTGGAAATGAAAAAAATCTTTCTGTGATTGAATGGAACATTGTTGTCCCTCCTCTGATTTTCTACATGATCCTTTTTGGAGAAAGGAACAATAAATTTTAAGATAAGCCCTGCTCACAGATGTGTTATTTATTCACCCAGTTAACAGCCATTTCCTGTAATCAGTATAAACTGATCAATCTGCCATAATGAGGATGGAGCCAGCAGCTTCCTGGCCAGGGATGAGTCTGTGTCTCTTCTAATCTGCAGACATAACGTATTGGAAGATTGGTACATTGCCACATACTAAGCAGTGAGAACACAGTAGCTTTCTCCTCGGCAGGTAGATGGCTAAAATAATGTATGAAGACAATAGTTTGTGGGCCACTTCTATCATTAGTGCAATAAGAAAAAGACTGTTTTCTAACATAGGCTGGAATTATTAATTAATTAATTATTTCTGACAGTAAAAAAACTATTTTTCAGTTTCCACTGTAACATAACTGCTACAACTAATGGATGATGTTTAAAAGCAGAACCACAAATATATTAAGAGAAATGATTTTTGACCCTCCACAGAAAAATGCTTTTATTAGTGCTGTAAATACCTCTGCTGAACACATGGATGGGGGCAAACTACAGAGCAAATGAGATTTAGTGGAAATAAAAAGGGGGATCAAATAGTGCTTTGTTTCTATGGAAGAGTAAACCAGTAAATAACGCAACAAAAATCCTGCTCCTTGATTCCAGGAGGCCCCATGGGCTGCCTTTCTGTACTGGTACATTTGTTGGTGGGCACAGAAAACATGTTATTTTTATGACCATTATGGGATCCAGAACAGACAAGAAGTAACTGAAACATGTGCTGAAAAAGACAGTATTACCATAAAGATATATTGAAATCTGTCATATTTACATTTCTAATGTGGACTTCGATTTAGAGGAAACACAGAAATTAAAGACCAGTAAACATCCAGAAATTGTTTTGGGACACTACATCAGCATCTCTGTTATTTGCTTATGAAATAAGGCTAGATTTCTCTTCTTTTTTGGGTCACTAGGTGGGCTCTGAAAAAGACATGTTCCAAGACTTCCTAAAGTCAAAATACATATTTCTTATTTCAAAACACTCCTTGCACACGTATTGAAAGTCTTCCCCAAGCCCTGACAACTTTGAAGGGTTTTGCAGTACTGTTGCTTAGCTGCTTAGTGTTGACTTATGAAGTTTTCTGTCTATTACCAGGAGACATTATGCTGCAAAATGAAAAGCATGTCCATCCAAACAGTGATTCAATGCCCACCTTCAACAAAATAAAATGCGAATTTTAGTTTATTCCTTTTCAGTGTGAAGGGTCTGCTCCCATAAAAATGTCTGCAGGCATTTTTGCTTAATATTGTGACTAATTCTGCTGCAGTCAAGGGGGTTTGGTGGTATCAGTCCTTGATAAGCTAAAGCTGCACAACTCAATGCTGCAAGATGGAAAAGCATTGCTTACTACAATGTATATTAAAAATGTGCCAGAAATTATTTTACTGAATGTTTACTGAAAACCAGAGAGCACTCAGTGCCATAAATACTGTGTTAAATGTAGTGCTCACAACTCAGAATGGCTGCATGCATGCTGCTGAATCTGTGAAGGACCAGGTTGTTTCTGGGACTCAGTACATATACAATTGATTCCACAGATCAGATACAAATCTTCCTTGTGTCTGCATTCCTGTCCACAGCTGTACATACCCAAATAAGAGCAAAATCTTGTAACTACTTGTTTTAGAAAACAGATCCTGAACGCAATGCTTTGGGACCAAACCAGAAAGGAACAGACTTTAATTATATGATGTGACAGGATTTTCTGTCTCCAGGGAATATTCCCTGGTTACTAATGATGCCTTGAGAAGGCTGACCTGGCACAGAGACTAGACAGAGCTAAGAGAATAAAGTAGGTATTTATTGAAAGGCCTTAAAAGATACACCTTGGGCAGTACAAGAGCCTGGCCAGGCCTACACCCAAGATGGACCCAAAATGCTCACAAAATGGATGACGGGTCACGAGGTCTCACACTTTTATGAGTATTGATTCGTTTGCATATTGGGGTTAATTGTCCAGTTATAGCTTCAAGTTGTGAAGTCCCATCCTCCTTGGTTTTTTTCTCTTCAGTTCACTGTTGTTTATACTTTTGGGTCTGAAAACTTGTAACAGTTGTCCTTGGTCTTAAGCTGGAAAAGGACTGTTTTGCCTACCTACTCTGTGAAGAGGACTGACTAACACTTAATATGAAGCTCAGAGCTACACACCTAGGCAGCACAGAATCTAACAAATATGAAAGCTAAAACTTAAGGCATAACTAAGAGTGAAGGGCCATTGTTAGACACCCAAAAACTGAGATCTACCAGGAACTGGAGGACTGCTGACAGCCCCACCACTAAGAGCTGATAGTGTTTTAGCCTCCTATGACAAGACAGCATAGCAGGATTCTGTCTTACTGGAATCATCCCCTTGCTAGGGATGTGAGCCATGGCTTCACCTTACTAAGCAGTGGCTGGCCTCAGAGGAACAAACAAACAAACAAACACTCTCTTACTGGCACATACATTTCTATGCACAGCAGTGCACTCAGTTTCTAGGCTGAAAAGTGCTGTGGGAATGCAAAGAGATGTTAATATTAAAATTGTGAGTCTAATAATTTATATGCTGCTTTCTCATCATCTTGCAAAATGTCCCCAGCAGCAAATGTTATAAGTCATGACATTAAATGTTCTTTAGAGAAGTGCACTTTTTTTTAACAAATACTACTCTCCCCCCTAAAAGTCACTAACAAAAACTGCAGCATGTCCAAAAGGGGCAGGATCTGCCTGTTAGCTTTTGAGAACTTGCAGCTCATTTCAGCTGTGCAATCCTTGATGAAATATCATGTGATAAATCATACAATTCAGATGGGTTTCACTTGTTTGCCAATGAATTTGAAAAGGGGCTTATAGCAGTTAGGAGTGTAAATACAATTAGATTTTAAAATGATTCAAGAATAATTTTAAATTTCCCCTGAGATTTCCATGTTAACTCAAATGGATTTTGCTTTCTTTCAGGATTCAACTGCTTCTAGGAAAGCTTTGGTGAGCAGGTAATGTGACACCTACTCCTATGTGAGAATTTGTGGACAGATCTAGATTACTTAATTACAGACCACCACTGTAAACACTTAGTAATGTGCTTTTAAGATAATGAAAAGAGTATTCATCTTAGTTTTTAAAATCTCAAATACAGCTACATTTACAAGTTCACTTCAGCTCTCGATAAATATCCTTTGTCTTTACACCAGCAGCTGGTCTAATTCTGCACATCTGCATCTGATTCCTGCTCTGGGGCTCTTCTCCTGCTTTGCATCCCTGTTGTGTCAACACTGTTTGATGTTGCTGGGGGAAGAGGGCAAGGGTCAATTCTTTTACTGATGAGATGTAGCTGTTGGCTCCTTGAGATTAGGTTACACTAAAGTTAGAGGCATGAAGTAAGGTAAAATTCTCACCTCTAACCAGTGCACCTTCTCATCTATCCTATAGAGATGGGTGTGCTCAAACTGAAAAAATCATCACTGCAACACAACTGGCTTCACTGGTGCCTTGGAAAAGACAAACTGGGGGTGGAAACATTTGAAAACACTGCCCCTTGCAGAGGCCCAGCACCCTCCTCACCCACCTCAGGCTGATCTGCCTAAAAGCCTGCTGTGAGAAATGGTGTCACACCCTCACTTCTCCCACCTCACCCTCCATATCTAGCATTTTAAATGTGTCAGGAATTGTACAGAGAAACTATTTGCCATTGATTGACATAATCCACAGACAAAGAAGAATCTGTGCGAGAATAATTTGATCACAAACTATTAGTGCAGTGATCATTTTTTGCTCTGGGTTTGGGCAAGCACCTGTCAGTGAAGAGTCCTGATTCAGGACTGAGGCCTCCAGATAATAAGGATGTGTGCTGGCTGGCTTCCTGCAGCAGCACAGCAGCTGTTCAGGAGATAAAGGGAATAGGAAAAAGGCTTCTCAGAAAATAACTGCTAGAGGATTGTTTTTGAGTTGCTAGTGATGAGCAGTCCAGATATCAGCTGACAAATATTTACTGCAGAAGTTCCACGAGTTAAAAAAGCTCATTCCTCTTAAGTAGCTGGACATGATATTTCTGCTGATTTCTTCTTCTCATAAGCTATCTCTTCACCTCCATAAAAGATACCATGGGAATTTTACCAGTCTTAACCTCTTGTCTCCCCACAGCTCTACCCCAGGTAGGAGTTGACCTTTGCTAAGTGTTCGTGCTGCCTTTAATGAGAGAGGATGTGTTGTATATAGATCTTTCTGAAAATCCATGAAAAAAGCCTGTTGCCCAGTAACAAATGGTCCAGTTCACCTTCTTTTGCTCATGATGGGGAACATCCACCCTTCCAGGTGATCCTCTTGTTTGCTCTCTCTTTCCTGAGAAAAGAAACACGGCATAACATGGATGAAGGTATAAGGCAGGCCAGGAGGCTCTGTGGATGGTTCCTCCAAGGGAGAGCATCCACAGGGCTCTCCAGCAGACCCAGTTTAAGCGAGTAGCTGATTTTCCTGGGATTTTCCTGCAGTCATCTTTGCTGTACAGTGACATATGAGGCAGACACTTGACCTACGCCTGCTATTTAATTAAATGCACTTCGCCACCTTTTTTCTTTGTGTCCGTGTCGTGATCCATGTAAGGGTAGACAAAATACAGTGTTGTTAATAGGCAAAACTTATGAAGCTTAAATGGAAGATTTGGCTGGGTGTCTTTAATTAAATGGGCATTAATACTATGCAACATCCTAACTCTGAATGTGAAGGCATTAAAATAATTAACTGGTCTAATCTAGGTTTAAGAGGCTTGAAAAATAGGTTGAAAATAGGTGGCAGTGTGACAGTATATCCCTGTGAAGGTGACCTTAATTCTAGATACTGGAGCAGCTGCAGCATGCTGGTACATGCTGGGGACATGTGAGTACCTGGCTGTGGCACCTGGATGGTGCGTGCTGGCAGAGGAGAAAGCAGCAGCTGTTTAATCTTATGTATGATTAATCTAACAAGAAAATGTGGTGAAAATTGTTCAAATCACTAGAATAATGTTCGTGCATCACAGCAGCAGCATAAGACTGATTACACAGATTTAGGACTCCCTTTAGGGTGGCCTTTATCCATAAATATAGGAAGACATCTTGTCAAAATGATATTTTATTCCAACCTTGTAAAAAAGACAAAAAATGCTGATAAATAACTGATCTTTGTTTGCTGACAATCACATGATGTCACAAGAAAATCCTATCCCTCTCACTTAGGAAACAACCACTGCTTTTTCTTTGTGTTGGCCCTTGACACCAAACCCCAGTTCCAGCAAGAAATCAAACAATCCAGCTGTAAACAGACTCTTGCCACAGAAACCATGCTCAGGAAAAACATCTCATTTATGCTTTATGGTAAATTTGCCATCTATTGATACCCTCACACTAACAAAGGTTTCTCTGAGTTTAACACGCATGTTATGTAAAAAGCAGACCTGCTACAAAACTGATGTGGAAAATAATAATTAAAGGCAATTTTTTTTTTTTTTGCCAATTTGTTAAAAAAAATCTTGGGGTCTGCCAGCATTTCCAAGTAGTGCAGCATAAAAGAAGGAGATTGAAGAATAGAACAGTTGATCCAATGATGTCCATTCTGCCTAGGTGTGATGAGTCAATTCTCTGTAAGCTCTAGTCTGATCCTATGATTTGCATGCTTTAGGTGTGTAGAGCATCTTTTGGTGAGCTAAAGTTATTTCTTCAGAGACCACAAATGAAAGGAAGAATAAAGAAAGCTGCTCAGGTATTCCCCCAAAGCTCTGGGCACTGCTCTAGAGGAAACTGAATGCACTAAAATAGGTAATTTCTATTAGTTACTAGACTTGGGTGTTAACACCCACTGAGCATACACATTTTAGGCCTTCTGGACAAAACTGACCCTTTGTTTATCAATCTAAATAGAGCAACAAAAAGAACAAACAAAGGCATTTCATTTTAACTTCCTCCTTGAAGAGGACTGTCATTATCACGTGTCTGTTCAGGCAGTCAGGTCTAGCAATTTTTTTTACATGGGAACTTAAATTCTGAATAAATTAAATTGTGTCTATGCAAATCACACTACTGTTGAACAACAAATCCTAAATTATAGTACATAACAACAGTCATTAATGCCTGGAAGATTTGATTGCCCTGTTAATTCTGGGACGCAAAAAATTCAGAAAGAATGGCAAGGAAAGGAGAGGAAAGTGCACCTCTAAATCCTGTGGTGATCTCAGCTGTCCAGAGTACAGTGGCAATCTGCAGGATTTTTGTCTTTATTTATCAGACTGCATAATCTAATTATCTCTCATTAGTCCAAAGCTGATTATTTCATTTATCTTTGTATATGTGACAACAAAAGGCTCACTTTAATTAAGCAGATCAGCAATTAGCTGTTGTTTTATAGGCAGTTTTAAACATCCCTGTACAAGTAGCATGCAGCATGATTGCAATCAGATGCTTAGGGAAGAATTGTAGATGAGGACATTTTGATTTACAGCCCCATTTAGTTTAAAGCTGCATTGGCAAGTCTAACTCCAAAAGCAAAGGCTTATGAGATATGGCCAAGATGGAACAAAGCATAACTGAGACAGGATCTGCCAGTGAAATTTAGTTAGATCTGCAGAGGAACCTTTGTGGGCTGACCCTGAAGAACATGGGAACTCTGCTTCAAACAGGATTGTTCTACTCTTTATAGGGGAGACTCACATTCTAACTCCTCAGTGAAGCAGCAATGGGCAGGTTGGGATGTACAGCTATCAGAATAATCTGTGGTTAATTAAAATGAGAAAATTAATTTCTGTTTGTGATTATGCTGTTGACAGCACTGGATACTGCAGAAAATATGAGAACAACTTAATTTGGCTTTTGAATTCTCCAAAAATCAGAGCAACCAAAACCACTAGAACCTGGGTATCCTTCCAAGAATCTTTGGATGAATTCCCAATCCCAGTGTTTCATTTATCTCCTCTTAAGAAGTCATCTCCCACTTTGGGGTTGATACTGGAGGAAGAATCATCACTAATCCCTGCATTTTCAGCCCTGCACTAGAGAAATCACAGCTGAGTGAAAATGTCAAAGCCATTTTTTTTTGTTTAACCTTTCCAAATTTCTGCAATACTTTCATCAGCAAAAAAAAAAAGTTCTGCATCCAGGATAAATGTATGTGTCCATATGCAGAAAAGAACAAAGCAGTAAAAAAAAAAAATTCCATACAATAATTTATGAACACCTAATAAGTTTTAATTTTAAGATGTAAGTGCTGAGATAAGCACAAAGAAATTAAGTTGGATGTCTCTGAGAGCACAGAAAGAAGAATGGATTGGAATGCAAATCTCCACACAAACTCGTACTTGTAAGCCCGGGTATTGTCCATTACTTGAGAGTAGCTCAATTTAAATAATCAATTTGCAAGAGAAAACTGCTGGTGCATTTAATATACTGAACTTCCCCCACTGGACTGTGCTTGTGACCTGCTCTGCTTAAAATATGGAGAAATGGGATTAAATAAAGCAGAAAAGAGCAGCTGCTCCTTTTTCACTTCATTTTGCATATGCAATTTCTTATTTTTCAAAAATGAACTGGAATAATGTGTTTTCTTGTGTTGATACAATTTTCAAAATTATTTTGTCTTATTTTTTGCAAGACAATTCTTTTTAATGTTTTCTGTCCTTACTTTTGGATGGAAACATGACGTTTTAAAATGGGAATATTCCAGTTAAATGCATGAGGAGCTCTCAAAACTACAAGGAGCTGCTGGAAATTTTGGCAGAAATGGGGAGGGTGTTCAATGGCCTTTAGCCCTCCTTGTGCAGAGATTTCTCTGCACAGAACTCCTTTTCAAAGCATGGTAGGCTTGGAGCATCAGTGTTATGAGGCGGTTCACCTGCTGGTAATTGGCAATTAAGCCTGGCATAAAAGGCTAATGGCAATTCTCTTCTGCTTGGAGAGTCAGAGGTAGGAATCTTGCCTGAACAAACTGAAGGCATCTGTGAAACTCCCTGAAGTGAGTCATGAAAAGGACATAACCTCTCAAGTGCCTGCCATGAATTTTAAGGGCAGAGTCCCTAAAAACATATGAAAACCACGAGAAATCTAGGGCATCTTATTGTGCAGAGGGAATTATTGTTGATTTGAAGGAATCAGGATGTAGCTGTCTTCATATAAATATGCAGAAACAGGTGAGTTGGGTGCAGACAGCTCCTGGAGTCCTGCTGCAATCCCTCCATTGACTAGGAATGTCATTGAGAGACTTGGATAACCCTTTCTGTACATGGCTTTTATTTAGAGGAAATAAAACCCACCCAGTAGCGCTGGTATAAATACTAATCTTGGGATGGAAAAGTTTGAAAAAGACCAGCAAAACATGTGCCAGAAGTAATTCCTGAGTGACTACTGAATAAGCAGCCTAGTGAATAGGTAAAGACCTTCTAATGTTTTGGGTTTTTTTCTTCCTTCATGTTCTGATGATAACACATCTGTAGATATGGTAGTTGAGCCAAAGCTATCCTTTCTCTTATCTAATAGGGTCTTAAAATGAGAAAAAATATTCTTCCTCTGGGCATATTCTGAGAATATCTAGCAGGTGCACTGAGAAGCAGGAAAATAAGGTTAGAAAGCAAATATCATAGATGGTTCATGGGATATTCTCCATGACAGACTAGTGGAGCATCAGGCAGGCTGGATAGCTGCAGCTGCAACCTTCCAGGAATGATGATACCAGTTAGGACTAGGGCTGTGTCACCTCAGAGTCATGGACCCCACAGTGACAGCATCATTAAAACTCAGGTCAAAATGACTGTCCTGTCTCAGAGAGTTTGTGACTTATCTAGCTGCCCTCAGACATTTCCCAGAGGGAGCAAAACAGACCTCATCTGACCTCTGGACCCCTACATGGAAAGCTGCAAGAGACCACGGTAAGTGCGTGCTGTTACCTCCGTAGATGGTTGCACTATAAAATATTGGTCAATATTCACACAAAAATATATGCTGTTACCTCCTTCCTTTGTTGCACTATAAAATATTGGTCAATATTCACACAAAACCATCGAACAACTGAAATATGAAGTCAATATGAACTTGAACTCATCAGCCACTCTAACAACTTTAAATTATATCAGAAGCAGAGGCAGTAGGTTGAACCAGGGATCCTAACAACCTAAGTCAATGCTGTACAGCAAGAGAAACAAAGACACCCACTCCTATCACACAAAGCAGAGCAAAAAGCTTTGAATTTTGTCAAATCTCACTGGACACCTTGGAATGGAAATCTGGGACATATCATGTCTGTTGGCCACCTTTTCACTCCCCTGGTTTTGGCTTCTAAGTCAGGAGGTGAAAGCAAAGGAGGAGTCAATCCAGTGGTCTGGGATTACTGAGAACAGGTCCTGCCTTGCCTGGAGTTACTCTTCAGCTGCCCTGGAAGGAATCACTTGGTCCATACTCAGCCACTCCACAAACCCCTGGCTCCTGCACCATGATAAAGTAGAGGGAAAACTACACTGAAAACAATTTGCAGAGCATATAGATTCCTTGAGGAAAATTATTTTATTCACAGAATGACATCACCAGCTAACTAATTTTTCTGAAGTCTGGCTACCCCTCACTTTTAACTTCTGACCATTCACTGCTTTCATGTCTTTGATGTACTTCCATCTCATAAATTGCAAATGAAGAACCTTTTTTGAAGTATGTGAATTTCACTTAATAATATTCCAGTCCACCAGAAATGTGAACATGAACCAAACTTTGACTCCCAACAGAGGATTGCCACAGCTGGATACAGCCACATGTTTCTATTGCTTCATTTACATTTTCTAATTCATATAGGCCCTCAGCAATAAGCAAACAAACAATTGAATTGGCTAACAGAGTGAGGATAATTTAATGTCTGAGAGTTTCTTTTCTAAAAAAGATCAAATTATTAGGTAAATTGCCCCCTTTTTTTCCTGATAAAGGTTTTTTGCTGCACATACATTTTAGAAGCTGAAAAGCCCCTTGCAATATACAAGAAGAACAGTTTGAGAGACAGGGCTTTACATCGATACATTTGAAATCTAGCAGGCAACTCCTCTGCTTTCATTTTGCAGATGAAGAGGCAGTCCTTTAATGATTTTTAGGCTGAAGTAAAATGTTGCCAGAATGGGAAAAAACCCCAGACTTCTTTCTCTGCATTCCTTTCTCTCCTTCCCTCAACTTTCAGGTCCCAATTTCATAATAAAAATAAGATACCTTACAGAAACCATACACACATAGCACTGAGATGTTTTGGCTTTTCCTCTGGCGCATGAATCCATTCAGACCCACCCACAGGGAATGATGGCTCAGTGTGGGAGCACGGCCAGGTCCTACCTCCTCCTGCTCTCCTGACAAATCTAGATAAGCTAACAGACCAATCTGGGAGGATTTAGTGGCTACTTGACCCTCACTACTAGGCCCAGGCAGATGAGGCAGTTGCAGGTCATGGTAAGTGGTCAGGGAATAACTTTTGGCCTCTTCAGCTGGCCTAAATTTACTCCATGAAACCTTATGAGTTCTACTCTAACGGAAAATACCTACTTTACCCAACATTGCATCCATGTTTAAGCTGGATTTCATGTAAGTTTTGTTTGCAATTTAAGGGTATTTGAAAAGCAAGTAGTTTCCACGAAGAGTTATTTTATGTAGCATATGGGACTTCAAAACAGGTAAGAATTACACCACCTCCATTTTTTCCTTCTGCTGCTCATGCCCTCCTTACTCTCCAATTAGGAACATCAATGCATGAAAAACTCAAAGCTCTTACAAAACTACTACTTCAGAGAAAAACTTGTCAGCTTAACACTGTAGGAAGAGAAAATAATGTCTGCTGTGAACTGGAGAATAAAATAAAACCCTATCATCCAGTTGTCCTTTAAAAAGTATGTCTAACTTGGCATTTTTTCAGACAACACCCAGAACACATGATGAACCACTTCTGCACCATTATTTAGATTTTTCTAAGGCTTCCTAACATTCTTTTTCCATACAGGTTGGTCACTATATGTAGGAATTATTTTCTTCTGATGGATCATTCTTCAGACTGTGGAAGGGGGAAACAGGGAAAAGCAACATACTGTAGAAATCTACTTTCATGCAAAGCAAAATCTTTAAAATTCTGTATTTCTATTCACAAAATAATGATTTTTTTTCTAGAAGTGATATGAGACCAGTGTTGCAGCTGACACTGTCTGTAATGATTTCTAGCTCCCATATCTATAAGCTGAGCAACATGTTCTGCTCTGTGATAGCTCCAGCTGCCAAAAACCACACACCAAAACAGCTATCCCTCCAGTTAATAATTATTCATGCGATCAAAGAGTAAATCTAGAGTAAAATGTCTGGATGACTATAATGTGGCCCAAATGAGCTTAAGTTAGACAGTATTAATGAGAGAGTATTAATGAGAGTCAACGGAAAAGCTCTGATTTCATGCTTCAAGGGCCCTTCAGGTACAACAGAACTTTTTTTTCAATGGGGCAAGTCTCCTAACAATATCTCAGTGAAGCCAGAAAAATGTATGCAGAGACAGACATCCACATCAGAGTAGGAAAACACCCTGAAATGAGACCTAAAAAGCTAAAGAGCAAAGACATAAAATTATTTATACCTTTACAAATCAATTAAAGTAAACCTCATTTAGTTTTTTTTATTGATGCACATTCAGGTTAGCTAGAGCTCTGAAGGGTGCTATGGTTCTGAAAAAAAACAGGTCCTGCTTACAAAGGGATTGACCTTCTCAATCACACAGGCCTGGGTTTTCCACTGTACTTAAATATCTGGAGAAGGAGTTATTAAAAGCTTCTGCACTTCACCTTCAGATTCTCAAAACCTCATTTTCATTGGAAACAGACAGGAGGAACCATCATCTATCTCCTTTCTGGATGTTTCTTCCTAAATACATTGGCCTGCTGAACAAATCTGTTCCCTTAGCACATTTTTCAGACCCCTGCATGGGAAAGCAAAGATTCAAATGCTTCCCATCAGCATCACCTGTGTCCAGCTTATTCACCTGGCTCGAATAATGCACTCCTGCCCATAGCTGTTTTTCCCAAGGAGAAAGGGCAAAATTAAGTGCTTTTGAGAGGGATGGGGCTTGACAGCCTGCTAATGTGATGTCCCTCAAGTAGGTGAATACATTGCCAGGTATCATACAGATTAATTCTGATTCTTCCAGCCTTGTTTTGTAAACTCAGATTTGGAAAAGCCACCCTTTTCTGTGGTGAGAAGGCAATAAAGCTCTGCTCCTTCAACCTTGCCATCTCGTGAAAGCTAAGAAGACTAAGAGCAGGGAGTGGCTGTGTGATACAAACTCAAACTAAATTTGAGTTACTGCAAACCCCTACAAATTAATGTAAATAAAACCCTGCAACGTTCATACATAATTACACAACTCAGACAGGTGGGGTGCTCTAAGAAAAGAAAACATTAACTCATTTGTATTTAGGGCTAGTAAGAGTAGACCAAAACAGTACGACTAGAGTAAAGCTTGCTCTCCTCCAGATACTTAAAAAGTATGTAAAATTTAAATGTAAAATTCACCCTAGGTCTTAGGAGACAGTACTATAACATCCTAAGTATGCATGTACTTCCTTTTTTCATTCAGAAACTCCAGCTTTACTGAAGTAAAATAGTTTTAAATTAATTCCTTCTATAGTGAAAACTCTGTGCTGTATTTAATAGCAGTCAGAGCTTGAGAGTTCTAAACATAAAAATCAGGGATTTCATTATGGGAAGTGCTATATAGCAATACAGAAAAATTTAACCATCCTAATTGTATGAGCTATTACCTTAACTTACAAAGCATTTTGCATAATCTGTCTGTTCCTCTCTTGTATCTCCCAAAGGACAGCCATAAACATACAGAACTGAAGCATTCACTTGAACGGTGCATTCTTCAGCCATGTATTTCTTTTGAAATGGTATATTTTGTATTATTGTGAAGAGAATCCTCATAGATACTCTGTAGTGTATTGATTCAATTGAATTGTACAAGACTGAAATTCTATACCATGTTTTTTGCATTGATCATTAAATCGCGTCATTAGAACAGAACTCGATGATGTTTTGAATACACTGATCCTAATAATTTTATTGCTTGTGAAGTTTCATTGCAGCGCTGGTGGCTAAGAGCGCCTGAAGAAAAAAAAATAAAAATCTTCCTCTGAAACACAATTGTGTCCAAACCATTTGAAAGGTACAGAAACCAATTACAGTAAAATTCTGTATTCTCAATCAGGCTGCATGAAAAACATTCCAGCATGGAGAGATGCTGGGTTATTTATTGTGGGAAGTTACTGAATGCTTAACTATGCAGATGAAATTCTCCTCATTCTTTTATACAAGGCAGCAAAATAAATAACAGCTCACAGTTCCCAAGGTAGACTTGTTAATCGGTCCAATATTGTTCTAATTCTCCTCGTCACTAACTGAATTGGAGCATGTAACTGGATAAAATGTGTCTTTAGATACCGTGTACTTATTCCGATTACTATTTGGTTGATTGATGACTTTCTGATATTTTGAAACAATGCCAGCACAGTGGCCTCTTGGTAGCTGAACACATGACTGCTGTTTGTTGTGCTTTGGGGGGACTGCAATGCGAGGTCTGGCTCAGTCATTTTTAAAATCAATACTTGCTCTCTGAGCACGGGATAATTTAGAGAACATAATTCAGAATTCTACCTTTCAGCATGTATCCTCCATCAAAGGAGGATTTTTGTCCAGAGTCAGCACAAAGGCTACATGACCCAAGAATGCACAGATAAGGTTAAAAAAGAGAGGGAAAGTACATATTTTTTTTTTTTCAAACTAAAGCATCACTAGCCACTTGTGTAGATAAATACGTCTTTTATGTATGTGCACTTATAGCACATGTGTGCCTCCATTAATATGAACTGGACGCCTTGAATAAATTTCAGATTTTGCTTACTCTTGTGTGTTTTGGTGTTTTTCTTCCTGTTTTGACCATTTGTGTACTATCTCACGCTTTTTAAAGCAAGGTCATACTTCCCTACAAAGACTGAAATGGCTGTAAAGAGGAGCTGCAAAGTGTCTGAGCAGTTGGTGTTCAGTCTTCCTGATGCTGGAGCTCTGAGAATGCTGAACACTGAATGATTTCCTCCACAGGTAGTAGTGATGTTCTTCTCTCAGCAGCAGTGATTTGAACCAAATCTGCTGCATTCAGTCAGTGCAGTTCCACACATGTAAATGAAGACTAACAGGTCTTAGTCCGAGCTGCTGTTCTTTGGGTATTGAATGAACTCCAGTGTGATGGATTTTGATCTCTTTGGATTAATCTTTACATCTTACATTCAGATTCAAGGTTATATCTCCATTTCACCTTCCATATACCTACCATTAATGAAAATCTCCAACTGTCCAGCTCTTTGAACCTCAGTAGTATTCTAGATCCTCTCCCTGCCACTGAAACATTCTCTTTGCACTTTCTCTTCCTTTCATCCTCTACATTCCTACACCCATATCCTGCAAGATTTCCCTCTCTCCTCCCCTATCAGAAAATTTTTACTCCTCTTATGTTTTGACAGAAGCTGATGAAGACAATAGAGCCTTGTTCACATATAAAATGTGCTTAATATGCTTTTGAATCCTGAATGTATTTTAACTTCTCAGTACAGAAAAGCTTAGGCACAGTCCTTTTGCCCAGTTTCTCCCCAGCTCTGAGGATTGGGAGTCTCTCTACAAGTTCTTATTTTCATTCTAATTTTGCTTCTACTTTTTTCAAAAGGGGAAACTTCCAGGTACACCTAAACAAAACTTACAGCTTCTCTTCATTGTCACAGCATCCTGAGCAAAGAAGGTTCTATCATAAAAGGCACAAGGCAGTCTAACTCCTAGACAATGGCAGTATCAGGAGAAGTAGCAGTCAAAATGTCTGGAGGTCTTGGGGAAAAAAAGGCTGATGCCTCACTTAAAGGTACTATTTTCAAACATCTCCTCCTCATCCAGATTTCTTACAAGGAAAATATTTGTCTTAATTCTTTGCAACGCTCATTTTGAATTCTACTTGAAAATCCATAGATAGCAGCAAATTAGCTTTAGCAAGCTGAGTTTTATAATAACTCTCCCTTTTTGTGTGCTTCTTTTGATAGAAATTTAATTAAAAATGACACTAAACCATTGGACAATAGTGACAAAAACAGACGAATCATTCCAACCATCTAAATACTAATGAAAACCCATAATTTTTCTTACTTCCTTATTTATTGTCATTTGATAAGCCCTCAGTTATTCTGGAGTCAACCAAGCAAATAAAATCCACTCAGGATGGAAAAGTTTCCAACCTTGCATCCATTATAAATTTTTTATGCGGATTATTGGTGCTATTTCATTCTACACACTTTGCTGGATGCCCATAAGAGCAGCTGCAGCAGCAGAGCTCTGCAAAGCAGTTTCCCTTTCAACTTTTTCTCAAAAGGTCATCCTTTGGGGCTGAAATTTCTAGTGTCTGTAAATAAACTTTAGACAGGAGATTTAAGTCTTTTTTTTTTTTTTTTTTAATTAGGACTTAAAATACATTTTTTCTGTTTTTTTTTTTTTCGGGAAATCCTTGTTATTCTTTCCCACAGAAGGGCATAATAAAAACATCAAGGCAGATCATAAAAATTTTCATTTTCCAAATCACTTGACCCAAGGTTTGTTTTCTAGGGTGAACAACTTCCCAGGCTTGGTTGGTATTTTCTGCAACAAGACAGATGCTTCACCTACACATTCCTACCCAACCAAACCTCAGAATAATACATGGTGAAATAGAAGAACAGAAGGAAGGTACCTGGCTGAACCCAGAGAAAAGAATTTAAAGCACCCATTTCTGTGACACTGAGGTTTTATTCTCATTCTCTTTGCAGCTTGGGTGCCCTTGGTATCACCTCTCAGGTGAGGTTTCACCACAGGAGAAAAGGTGAGTGTTGAACCCAGCTTGGCTTTTTCAAGGTTTAGGAGCTTTTACAAATGCAGGGGCGGGGGAAATCCCATGTTTTATTACAACCGACCACCAGGATACCGGTCTTTTAAAATCAAGCTGAGATTTTCCTGCACTTCATCTGTTCTAGAGAAAAGCAATAGCAATAAGGAAGCCTCCCACCTCATTGCTCATTACCACTTGTTTTTGTTACGACACAAAAACTATGTTTTAAATGCAACAGCTTGAAAAAAATTACTGAAGGTTTTCTTGTGCTCGGTATGTACATTGATAAATAAAAGCAAATAAAGCACAGGAAGGAAAAGTGGAGGATCAGGAAGAAGCTCAAGTTTTCAGCTTTGCCCCTGAGGCCACCTGGGTGGGGAAACGGGAATATGCACTGGAAACCTGTGATAATGCTTCCTGGTTTTAGCAGAAAAAAAAATAGGCAAAATAATTCCATGTAGATATACTACAACCCTAATTTTTTTCCTCCAAGCATAATAAAAACAAAACAGAACAAAGAACAATTTTTTCAGAAACAAATAACAAGGTTAAAAAATATTTTAACATGAAAGATTTTATCAATAGTACTTGATTATTGCTTTGTTTTATAGTAAATTATTTCAAAAGGGAGAGTTGCTTTTGCCACACCATTTGCTTTAGATTTGGGTTCTTGCCCTTAATTTACAAGTACAAGTCTATATACCTTCACACCCAATTTTTCAGCAAAGGAAAAAATACTCAGACATGTATCTGCAGCATAATTTTCTGTTTCACGCTGTAAGCACAAATTATATGACAGAAAGATGGGGAAATGGCAGGGTTTTGACAAGATTTTATTTAAAATATGTATGATTATGAACATATAATTTGGAGTCGGAAATTATCTCATTTGTGAGAAATAACACCTCTGGCTTCACTGAACATAAAACAAAGGGTTTGCCATGGGGGCTTCACCAAAGACATCCTCAGGAAAAACAGTATCCTTAACAGCAGAGGTGCTGCAAATACTGTAATACTTAAAGATTTTTAAAAAATCTTCACAATTAAAATACCCATATCATAACTCTAGAATACATACACATCTACTTTTGCGCTGTTTATGTTGACAAATCAATAATTATGAGAACAAAGACTGTAAAATCTGGCATTTCTTCATCCTCCTTCACACTGTTTTTTCTCCATTTTTAACCCATGTAATTTACTTCTTGTGGTATGGGCAGCTGAACTGCTCATTCAGCTTATTCAGTGAGCCCAGACAGAATGTTTATTTTTGCTTATTCAATGAGCCTCAAACAAACCTTCTTTTGCCTGTTCTTATCTCCTCTCTCATGAGATCTCTCAATTTGCAGATATATCCCATTAAATTTTAGATGCCTAATTCTAAAATTTAAGGGACATCACCTTGGGCTGCCACCATTTTCCTGCACAGAGCTGTTCCCACACTCCTGCTGGTTGCATCCAGAAGGATCTGGGAGCGCAGTGTGTGCTGTGACTTCCTTGGCCAAAGAGCTATTTTCCAAAATATTGTAACCATGATGATATTTTCCAAAATAATTGCCTGTACTGGATATGTCAGTCTGATTTTTTTATCTTGAGCTATTGACAGACCAATTATTGTCAGGTTTCTCGGAATTATGGACAAGACACTGAAGTTTTTGCTTTCAGAGCATACTTTTAAAGGTAGTTCTGGCAAGTGCGAAGAGGGTCTTATAGTTGCCCAGTGGCCTGCAGCACATGAAAAAACAGCAGTGCTAATATCCCAGCACTAATGCAGTCAGCCTGGTAAATTCTGCCACATTACAGGGACAACAAAATGCCGATTAAACATGAAATACTGTAAAAAAAATAAATCTTATCTAGAGATGTTTTGGCAGAATGAACTCATCTAGCATGTACAGGACAGGATTCTGTAGCTCACTCAGTGAGTGCTCATTGAGTCTGGGTACAAATCATTGCTCCCAAGTGTGAAAATAGGAGTAGGTAGGGTAAGTCTCAAAAAGGAGAAGAGCAGGCTGTTAATGTGTAAATGGATATTATTTCAAGAGTGTCTTTGGACTTGCTGTGTTCCAGATTTTAGGTCTGGAACACAGACAATCCTCAGGAGAGTATTGGTATCTGCACATCCATGAAATTGGAGAATCCAGTCCTTGCTTTTAAAAGAGCCAGTGTTAATAAAGCCCTGACATCCCTGAGTTTGTCTTCAAAGTCAAGAAATAGAAGAGGATGCATGTTTTGTTTATTTGATTTTATTTAGTGCTGTAGATTAAAGTGTACCTGTCTCTGGACCAAAATGCTACTGAGCTTTGATTCTTATAAATTTGTTTTTGAGCCATGTGTCTTTGAACCACTCTTAGGAGCAGATTCACAATCTAAATACATGAGTTATTCATGAAAGGAATGCATGTATTAGAATAATCCTAGTCAGATGAAATACTGTTGTATAATGTTGGTTTTCCTGCCTGATTTCCTGACAAAATTCCTTCACAGAAATAAAATCTGCGGGAATTGTAATACTTTTATAAAAAGTCATGACCCCTTTAAGGAATTGATTTCTGTAACACTGTCTTTCATTAGAATTGTTTTCCTTTAAGTAATTTCATAATTCTCTATTAATGAGCAAGTAGAAGAGTGTTTTGGACCAGATAGCATGTGATGTCTAAAGCACCAATCACTTCCCTAGACCTCCTATCTCTCAAACCACCTGCTAATCATAACAATTGCTAATTTGAGACCTTTTAGCCATTTCTGGTGTCAGTGACAACGCCACGTAGCCTGCAATGGCCATTTGGCCACTCTTCCCACCCACCTCAGCGACTGCCGCTGCTGCTGCCCAGTTTGGGCTCTATTGTTCTCCTGCCTCTTCTGACCACAAGCAATTCCTCCTCTCCTAATCTCGGGGGAATCTCTGCCTTCACAATGGGGGCTGGGCTATTCGCTTTGTGTGCAAGATAATCTTTTATAGAATTGTCCTCACACACACCCCATCCTGTTCATGTTCTTTCTGCCTCTGAAAGGCAGATAAACAGCAGTGGGGAAGTTTAAAAAGCAAATAGGAAGTGTTAACTATCTCTGGTTACCATTACCCTTGTTGATATGCACTTAAAAATGCATATAGAAATAGCTAAATTGCGAAAAAACTGCAATCATTATTATTGTTGCACTCTCTCTAATATTAAACCGAGAAGCGCCTCGAATGCAGTGGCAATTTGCTAACAGATAAACAGTCCGCTGGATTTGGATTTTATCAATACCTATGTGTAAAAACCATACAGTGATGGAGCAAGTGCTTCCCACAGTATTTCAGAAGAGAGGAAAAATCTAAGGTGATCAGTTAAGGGAAGCAGAACTGACAGCCCCTGTGCTCAGCATGGTATCTCCCTGCCTTATGGATGCTCCTCTGCCCCAGCCCTCTCTGAATACAAGGCAAAATTTACTTCATTTCCCAGTCTGAATTGCTGAAGTATGACTTCGTGCTAGGCTTTATGTTTAAGTCCTCCACTCTGAAGGATTTAAAGACAGTCATTATATTACAAGGCAGGTTGCAGAAGAGGGAAAAGAATTAAAAATAAAAGGAAGACTGTACCAACCAGCTGCTTTAACTAAGGCAAAAAACAAAAAAAAATCTGCAAATATTACTGTACCCCACACAACAGTGAATAAATGCATAGAAAGAAAGCATCCTGTTGCCTGTGGCATGGATAATAATTTTAGCTATTTCACCTTTCAAAATTGCTTATCTGAATTACTCCCTATCCTTTTCCAGAGCAGAATAGAGAATTACATGCAAAACCTGCATCACGCAGGCATTTTTTCTTGACAATGTTCACTACTAACGGAGCAGAGAAAACGCTCAGGAGAATCTCAGCTCTGTCATTCCGCTCCGTCCTGCCGGATGCTCTCCTCCTCCTCCTCCCNGCCAGAGTCGCACAGCCTCGCACAGACCGCAGGCTCGCTGCTCCATGAGGCAGCAAAGGTTTTGGAATATCTCCTGACAGAAGTGCTAAACACCGAGGATGTGAACCCCAAATCTAACACGTCCACGTGTCCCCTGGGACTGAGGCTATGGCCCCAGCAGGGGCTGGGCGGGCGCTGGGCAGCCAGGGCTGGAGTCACTCCGTGCTTTGTTGTACTGCTGCCTTTCATTACTCTCTGCTTTAGCCAGGTGGTGAGGGCCACGCTCTGAAAAGCTCCCTGGGGTCCGTGTTGTCTAATAAGTATGGATGTTGCCCGAGGCAGTTGGTGAGGTCCCTGTATCTAAGGCCCAACAAACTCAGCTTTATAATGATTGGCAGATTTGGGGTTGAAGCGTGGCTGCTGACATGACATCGTAATTCATTACACAGTGCTCTTTAACGTGTAAATTACCTGAGATATTATGAGTATTTTGCTTTTAACCCTCATCTGCTTGTACCTGATTTTGTTCTACAGCTGTGTGGGCTGACTTTGGTGAGGCTTTACTGATGCAGGACAAATGCAGGGGAAGCCCTAAGCTGCATGTTTTGTTACATGTTTTTTCTGTAAAACACAGTGCAGTAAAAAAAATTCAACGGTTTCAGTCAAGTTCAACAAAATGTTACAGCTATGACATGAATGTCAGACCTCAAACCTGGTATTTAATCACTTAGTTCAAAAAGTAGCATTTTTTACAGCGGTCTCTATAGAAGAACAAACTGCAAGCACCTCACAGTCACAAAAAAAGAGTCCTTTTTAGCACAATCATCAATCTATTCCCACACCTTTGTATGGCTTCCTCTGCCAATGTCTGTTCAGCTATGGAGTTGAAGATTTTGCTGTTTATATAAATATAGCTCTGAACACAGACCAGGACCAAGTGCTACCCCTTGCCACAACTTAGCACAGAACTAGCAAGAAAGCAAAATTAACTCTATCAGAAGTCAGCTGATGTAGAGTTACAGATATGATTAATTTAATGCTGGGAAAAGAGATGAGGTATTTTGAATGAATACTTGAATTTTATTGGAGAATGGTATATTTT
>WBMY01004226.1:174142-302680 GCA_013397315.1 Donacobius atricapilla
CCTGCATCACGCAGGCATTTTTTCTTGACAATGTTCACTACTAACGGAGCAGAGAAAACGCTCAGGAGAATCTCAGCTCTGTCATTCCGCTCCGTCCTGCCGGATGCTCTCCTCCTCCTCCTCCCCTTCCTGCCGCCGCTCCGGAGCGCAGCCCGCGCGGAGAGCTCCCTCTAGTCCCTGCTGCCAGCACAGCAGGGCCCCGCGTCGGTACCCGAGCCTGCCCCGGCCCCTGCCCCTGCCCGACCCTCAGCACCGCCCGAGCAGCGCCAGCCACGGGGAACTCCATCCATCCATCCCTCCACCCATCCATCCATCCATCCCTCCATCCATCCATCCNTGCTTTGTTGTACTGCTGCCTTTCATTACTCTCTGCTTTAGCCAGGTGGTGAGGGCCACGCTCTGAAAAGCTCCCTGGGGTCCGTGTTGTCTAATAAGTATGGATGTTGCCCGAGGCAGTTGGTGAGGTCCCTGTATCTAAGGCCCAACAAACTCAGCTTTATAATGATTGGCAGATTTGGGGTTGAAGCGTGGCTGCTGACATGACATCGTAATTCATTACACAGTGCTCTTTAACGTGTAAATTACCTGAGATATTATGAGTATTTTGCTTTTAACCCTCATCTGCTTGTACCTGATTTTGTTCTACGGCTGTGTGGGCTGACTTTGGTGAGGCTTTACTGATGCAGGACAAATGCAGGGGAAGCCCTAAGCTGCATGTTTTGTTACATGTTTTTTCTGTAAAACACAGTGCAGTAAAAAAAATTCAACGGTTTCAGTCAAGTTCAACAAAATGTTACAGCTATGACATGAATGTCAGACCTCAAACCTGGTATTTAATCACTTAGTTCAAAAAGTAGCATTTTTTACAGCAGTCTCTATAGAAGAACAAACTGCAAGCACCTCACAGTCACAAAAAAAGAGTCCTTTTTAGCACAATCATCAATCTATTCCCACACCTTTGTATGGCTTCCTCTGCCAATGTCTGTTCAGATATGGAGTTGAAGATTTTGCTGTTTATATAAATATAGCTCTGAACACAGACCAGGACCAAGTGCTACCCCTTGCCACAACTTAGCACAGAACTAGCAAGAAAGCAAAATTAACTCTATCAAAAGTCAGCTGATGTAGAGTTACAGATATGATTAATTTAATGCTGGGAAAAGAGATGAGGTATTTTGAATGAATACTTGAATTTTATTGGAGAATGGTATATTTTACATACATTAGCATCCCCAAGCCCATCCAAGCTTTGTCCTTAGCCAGAACAAGTAAATGGCAAGCTACAAAGCTTGTCATTAAAACATAGCATCTGATTTTGACAACAAGCTTTAAAATGGTGTTTGCAATAATGATTCCAAAGAGTGCTGTCTGCGCTGCTTTGACCACAGCAGCCTCATGTTGCCAAGTACACACGTGTAGATGGAAAATGAAAGGCTGGCAGTATGTGTGGGGCTGGCTCCTGACCTCTCTCCCTGGCTGGGAGCTCCTGGGCCCTGGAGCCTTTGCCCATTGCGTTGCTCTGTGTTTTCAAAAATTATTACAAAATAGTTGATATTTATAACTTGTAGCTACAGATAGATTTTTCAAGACACCCAATATTAGCCAGCCTGGCAACCATTTAATTTAATGCTGAGTGCTTTGAAAAAATATATCCTGTGAGTGTTGACTGTCCTTGAGTTTCTCTGATGCCAACAGAATCTGGAAGGATTTATAATCCTGTAGGAGGTGGCTAGCAAACTGAAGGATTCAACTCACAGGCCGAAGAAAAATAACTGGGCCTTGTTTCAGGCACTTCTAGAAATCTGCATCACAGCAAACATATTTTGGCCACCCTTATGATGGTACAGTAATACTGCCAATTTGTACAAACACTTTTATCTCAGGCTTCAGCAGGAAGTTTTTGGCCTGGATATGACTGAGTTAGCTCTAAATTTTTCTCTTCCTGCATCACAAATGTCCTCAACCTCTGGTCATGTGCACTAGCCTCAGATTCACTTTCACCTCTTCTCAGTCTGTGTGAAAGTTTCCCTTTTATAATGAAAGCTCAAATGAATGCAAACTGTATTCAGACTTTGTACAAAACCTTTACATGGTCCTAGCTGAAAACAACATGCACAGAGTGAAGTACCAACCCCTTCCTCCCCTGAGGCAGTGAACATCTTTGCTCTATAGTGAACAGATGCTTTTGGGATTGCTGCTGTTCACCACAAACTGTTGTTTGTGAGTTCCAGTACTGGGGAGCCTCAGGAGCTCCAAGAATAATAATGCTCTTTGAGACCCAATTTTAATTTGGATACAGTGAACCATCCACAAGTTCCATGCATCTCAGGCATTTCAATGTAATGTGTCAATACAGGATAAAAAAAAAAGTAAGTGAAATCTTGCCCTGAAACCTAGATATGGTTTTTATGTATCTGGCACATTTGTTTTGTCTTTATTTAAGATTATATAGATTCTTTGTTTTGTCGATACTAAATATTTGACTGACTTAATTTCTTTTTTATTCATTATACCCAAAAACATTGCACAAGCAATTCATTTGGCCATAGTTTGAAAATAGCATGCAGCATCTCTTTTTACTGCACTTTACTCCAAATCAAGGTACAGTAGCTTTCCATAATCTTGCCCAGGTTAATACAGAAGAGATTCCTCTCGTCCACTTTGAGTGGAAAACCAGCTTTAAGGTTGCTTATGACATGACAGGCCAGTTGCTACTGAAGACTATTTCCTTTTCATCCCTGGCCCTTCAAGACAAGTCAAACCTTGCAAGACACTGAGCTCTCAGCTCGGACCATGCCAGGTGCTGCAAATGTTTGGGAGCCACAGGAAAGATTCCCAGCCTCACACTGTCAGGAGGGTGAGGGGGAATTTTCCCTTGCCCACAGCAGAAATTCCATGACAACTCATTTTTGTATGTTATCTTGCATAGAAAACAAATTACTTTTTAGTTACCCAAAGCAGAGTTTTTCAATTTATCAAGCCACATTCTATATTGCTGTGAGGCTGAGGAAGACAATGGAGCTGCAACAGCTCAATACTGGGTGGTGAGAAGCAAAGAGTTAATCACTGCTGAACCAATATTTTGATATACTATTAGTGGGCTTGGTGCTATTTTTAGCCCTTCTGCCAGCAGTATTCACTGCAGTTCCTGTGACTGTTCTTGACAGAAGAGGAACAGTATCTCTAGTTACACAGCCAAATTCTTATTCGGGCAGTTTCAGCCTCCCTGCTGAAAAAACTTGCATAATGTCTAAGGAATAAATGTGTCTGTGTTCCTCCTTGAGCAGCACACAGCAATACTACATGAGGAGGTGATGCACCTTGCTCCCACAGGAGTGTGCTGCCAAAGGTGGGGTGTGATCCCACCCAGCACATTCAGCCATCCAGCTGGGGGTACTGCCATGTCCTGCAGCATTTCTGTGCTCCAGAAGCCCTTCTGACCTGGGATGGTTCTGCTGACACACTCCAAGGAACATCTTGCCTTGTGTCCTCTGCATAATTAAAATTAAGGGCTCCTTGGGAAAGGAATGCCATCTCCTCAGGTGCCAGTTCCACTGCTGGACACATTGCCAGCACCCAGGAAAGGACAACGTATTCTTCCCAGCTCTTTGCCTTCGCTGAGTGCCCACTGCCTGAACAGGACATGACAATTCTCCCCTGTGCTTATGAGGGCTTTTGTTTCATCACACACAGACCCGAGCCTGCAAAATTAAATACACCCCTGATGCTTGAATCAACTGTTACATAAAAAGAGGAAACTTCCCATGTTTGTGGGGTTATAAGGAGACAAAATAAATGTCCCATGGCATTCTAAGATAAAATTTTGAGCCCGCAATCTTAGACATTGTTGTTTTAATAAGCTGTGCTGCATTACAGTAGAGTAGATTATAGATTTGAGCTTACCCTTGGCTCCAATATAATCTCACTATCAAATGGTTTTAAACACAAGGACCTTCAAATTTTGCTTTTAAATCAGATTATCCCCCAAAACAGAAAAAACCCAATTGTCTATGGAGTGCTATCCTTCCCTTGCTTTCACCATTTCCCTTTCATGACACAATACAGGCATACAACAGAAGATGCTGTACATTCTCTTCCTCCTTCTCTTTTAGTGCTAGAACCACTTTTATCTGAAAGATCAGCCACCTAAGGCTGTTTTTCTGCACATGTGTAGTTATTCCTCTGTACTTTTAATGATACCAATGAATGCTGTGTTCACAGGTACACTGAGTGCAAAGATATATATTTGAGGATAAAATGCTCTTTAAATCTCTCAGTCATCTAAAAAAAGGAAAGTATTTAATTGTTTTATAGCTGCAGAGGCATTTCATGCTCCTTAACTGTTAAAATAAAGAGGAAAACTTTCATTATCAGGTTCTGGGATTCAGCTGTGCATCTTTCTGTAATGCTAATAGGAGACTCTGCTGTTTCTGCTCACCTAACACTGAAAAATTACTCAATAAAAAATACTTGTCTGGTGCAATTATGCCCTCATCTTTTAATTAGCATTCTCTCTAGTAGTTAGGGTGGGCTTTAGAAGCCCAGTAAAGAGATATTTCTTGGCTGAACAAAGTCATCTCCTTACCAAGTAGATTGGTTTAGCTTCAGCCTTTCAATGAGCATGGGATCCCAAAAGCATTTCATCCTCATTACTGAGTCACAATGCTGCTGCTGAAGTGTGAATGTGGATGCTTTGGTCTTCTGGGAAGGGAGAGCTTAATATTGAATAAACAACTATCTGGGGAGAGGGAAAAGAGACTGAAAGGAGCTTCTGGGGCAGAAGAGGGCTGAAGCCAAATATTTTTATTGGTATCATTTTTCTTTTAAAATGAAATGAGCCACTTAAGTGTTTTCTTTGATTTGTATTTGGCTGACTGAATTATTGTCAGAGAGAAGGAAATGCCTGCAAATGCAATCCTGAGTGGTGAAGTACACAGCACATATGAAAAATACCAGAATCCTTAAAAAGCATAATGAGCACAGAGCAGTGCTTGCATTTGTGGATCCCTCTCTGACATGTAGTTTGAATCATCCAACAGAACAAAGCCACACTTCTATTTACACTGTATTTTTTTCCTCATACTTTCAAAAAATTTCAGGCTGAGCAAACTTTTCTTTCATTTCCTGACAAAAAAAGAAGTGTGTCCTAAGCAGCAAGGACAGCATGATGGCAGCAGAGGCAGCGCCCTGGGGAGCTGGGTGAAGGCAGCACGGCTGGAGCCCAGGGACCACTCCCTAGGGCTGCTCCAGGGCAAGGACAAGGACTTGCCCTCCTCAGTTCCCAGGTGAGTGACTCACCCTGTTCACACAGGACCTCTTCAGGTGAGCTTTCTATGATCTCACCTTTCCAAACCTTTCTCTCATATATATAATCACACATTAAACCAGGCAGAGGAATTCCTGTCCCCTCACGCATCAGAGGGTCCTACTTACTGAGCTCCAAAATTATTTTCTCCCCTCCTCTGGCCAGATATATTTTTTACTAAACAGTGTGCAGTATTGTCATCAGAGTTTTGAGACACATGGGAGCACTTCCATCCTTTTCAGTCTTATTATTATTGAGGAAAAGTATTTATGAGCTGAAGGAGACACAGTATATGTCTCAATTTACAATGCAGTTGGAAACACTTATAAAATATTGAATCAATTAAAGACTGGTTGTTTTTTGTTTTATTTCCCACAAATTTTTAATTAACACCAAATAGTGTGGCAAGAAAGCAGGATATTTCAATAAATCTTGATGTAATGAAGAACTTAAAAAGGTCTTTGCTAGAAGATTTTCCAATTACAAAGAAATATCTCCAAAATCAGATTAAACCAGAGCTGCCATTTTACCACTTAATGTCCCCTTCTAGACCTGAAATCTGCCCCACAGGGCCTTGCTCCGAGTGAGAATCTCTTCCACCAGCTGCCAGAATTGGTTGATGCTGGAAGAGTAAGGTGGCCCAGCCCGAGGGAGGGCAATGGCAGACATCGGCATGCAGCTGGATGGAAGTGGCACAGCTGGTGACAGCCAAGCCTGGGCTCCTGTCAGGGACAGCCTCGGTCACACACAGCGCTGCCCAACACAGCCTGGGAGGGAAGGGACAGAGCAGCACTGAGCAGGAAGAGAGCAAATAGGGATCTTTGAGAATGCTCACATTGTTCAATTGCTGAGGTTGGCTCCTCTATTCTGGATGGGGTTTTTGGTTTTTTTTTTGATTACCTGCTTTTTTTTTTTTTTTTAGATCTGTAAACTAAAAGTCTTGAGATGGGCCAAGCTGCCAGATACACTTGACATGAGAGGTCGGAAGCTGTGGCAGTAGCACAGGGGCCACTTCTTGGGCAATTGAAGGTTCCACCTTTGGCAGTGGTGCTTCTTAGTCTCCTGTACCTGGGAGCATGCCCAGCCTGGGCAGGCCAAGGTGAGCTCTGCAGAGCTCACACTATTTTTACAAGCTATATGGGTTATAATAAGCATGTTTATGCAGAATAAACATATTTTGGTTGCTTTTCATTTTATCTTTGGTCTATGTCAGAAGCCTAGGAGCAGGAAGACCAAAAGATTAAAATAGAATATTCTGGAATCATATCAAGACGGAACGAAGAATCTGTGAATTATCAACTAAGACCTATTCCCTGAAATTCAGTAAGCCAGCTCATTTCCCAAGTGTGCTCAGATGAGATTTCTGTGACGAAAACCCAGAGCAATCCTGAAGCTACAAGAGACTCACTCATCATCAATGCATTGTGGCCTTGACTATGCATAAGCATATTAACAAACTGGGTTATTTTACAAATTACACTGCATTCCTGAATAGTGAAATACAATGGCAGAAAAGCTCAACATTCAAAATACATACATTGAAATGTGTGATGCTTTGTTCAATTGGAGGTAGGTAATTGCACAGATTTTAGCTTTCCTTTTGTTGTATGCTTCTTTCAAAATCAGTATCTGGGAAAATGTGCATTAACAAGCATCTGTACAATGGGAGGATGACCACACAGTGATTTCAAAATCATGCTCTCATTACTGCTAAAAATATAGTTTGTTATCCCAAGAAGGGATGTAACACCTCTGTAATTAGGGACTGCTCTGGCCTCAGGGGAATCCTAATAAAGCAAATTTCATACATTGATGTGCTTCCCATTGCTTCATTTCTTTGTTCTATCACCCTGTTGTTAATAACACCCTGCAGCAAAAAATGTTCATGAAGCCAAGAGCTGTCCAGATAAGAGAAAAGGTCATGATCCCCCTAGTGCGCGTTCATCAGTGAATGGACACCAATCTGAAAATAAGAGGATGCCTGTCAATATGGAATGGGAGGCAGCAGCATAACATCAAATTAAAGCCAACGAATGCTCATACAGTTGTACTGGGCTCCAACCTTAACCAAAAATCAATAGTCAACAAAGTATTACAATATGAAGTGACTGAATCACTGGGGAAGGAGGTAGCAGAGGGAGGAAGTGCATGAAAGCTTTGCAAACATTATTATACTTACATACACATATGCACACAGATGATGAGGATGGTGATGCTCTGTTGCCTCTAAGTTTCAGCAGGAAGTGGAGCCTCAGTTACCAGGGGTAGGAAATACAGCACAAGATTCTGGTCATACCAGTATTGCTAATGGGGGATGCAGCAGGTATACCTTATGCAAGGTCCCGAAACCCATGAAATGTGTTACACGCAGCTTTCGTGTTTGATGAGAGCCCCAGATACTAAGGGTTACTGTTGAACATTATTCATGTATACTTTATGGCAATTTCTTTGAATAATCACAGTAGCAGTAAAAATTTCACAGGGCAAGCAATGTCAGGTGGCATTATGGGAAGCAGGGATTTTTGCCAAGGAATGGCTGCAATAAAAAAATATTGGTTTGCCTCTGACTTTTTTTGATAAATTATGTTTGTGAGGAAAAATACCGTGAAACTACTTACAGATAAGGCATTGCCCATATTCCAAAGAGTTTGCCTTAAAACCCTCTCCATTTATCATTAAAATTTGTGAACTACAGTCAAACTGTAAATCTCTATCCCCAAATGTAACTTTTTGCTAAGAAATTCCGTGCTTTCATTTTAGACCATTGATAGCTTATTTCAAAACCACTCACAAGTAGTTAGGAAACATCCAAAATCTTCAGTGGAATTTGTTTTAGCTTCCAGAGACAATGGAGATGATTCCATGCCTAACTACAGGCAAAACTCAATTAAGAACTCTTTTTTTCCCTTCACATTTTCAAACAAGAAGAATCCCAGGAAAGAAAAGGACTAAAGAAATTCAAAACATATAGTAATTCATACAGCAGAGTTATCTAATAACTACTTTTCCCCTGAGCAGCTGAGAAGGAAAAGTGAACCAGGGAATTTCCCATTTGTACATTATTTTGTGGTGAAACAAATAATTTTAGCAGTAAGATGGCCCTCTGGTCTGGAGCTCCTCGTTTTGCCCCACTAAATGTACAAGATTAATTTTGCTGCCTCAAGGCCACCCTGCACATAATTAGGCCTGATGCTGGAAAATGACCTTAATTTTATCCCTCAGTTTTGCACCCAGAGTATGTACAGGAGCACTTTTTAGCCCTTAGACATCTGATGACAAGATTAAACATGCAAATCTGGACATCTGAGCATGAATAAATTAATCATCCCTAACTTGAATCTATTCACCTGCACAAATAATTAATTCTAAAGTTTGTCATTATTTCTAAAGATAAAATTCATCAACAAATGCAGACAGTGCTTCTGGGCTCTTCTAAAATTTCCAGAAAAGATGTTTACAGTTTATCAAAGAAACAAGGCAATTTGAGATTTCTCTGGGTTTTTCAGGATGAGTTGCTGAAAAGAACCGTTATTAAAGGTGTTAATTGGGATAGGGTCCAGTTGTTCTAGGCACTGCACAAACCATGCAGTGGTCACCTAGAGATTAGGAACTAAAAAGAAAGACCTTGGCAAATAAATGACAGGAAAAAGGGAAATTGCAAGGGAGACATTCCCAAAAGAGGAGATTGACTGCAAAAGAGTTCAGATCCACTGAATTTTGTTATTACAATTTTTGCTTTCCCTTCCCTTTAAAAAATGCCTTGCATTAGGTATTTTATCAAGGCAACTATTAAGAGTTCATGTTTACATCTTTGCTTATTTGCAAAGTGCAATAAAGAAAATAGAAGTCAGTCTTATTTCCAGAAGAGCTTGGATATGAACTTTGTTATCTGGGCCTCCACATTTGCTCAGTGCATTACACAAGAACTATGTTGTAGCCTCTTCTTATTACTCAAGCCGTAAATTTACAAGACAATTATGGTCTGCAACCTACAATGCAGTGTCAGTTCCAGTAACCCAGGGACCCTTATAACCAATTTTTTTTTTGGTTTGTTTCTTATGGAAACCTTGGGCTCCTCATTGTCAGGGAAAACTCTACCTGGATCATAGGGTGTCTGAACAGCTGCATCATAAGCAAATCTTCAGGTTTATTGCCCTGTTAATTAGGGTCACTGCCCACTTATAATTTTCCCAATAATAGGATATGTTTTTAATCAGCCAGTCATTGCATTTATTATTTCCTTTGGCTGAAACTGTAATAAACAATATGAAATACTTAATTTATGGTACTTTTACCCGTCATAAAAGCATTTAACCTGGCCTTAAATTTTCTTTAATGGTAGCTTTCATTTCTAACATTTTAGATCTTTTAAGGCTATAATACATATTCTGGTAGGTGGACTTCACTGCCATTTAGTGTATTAGCCTTACTAGCCAGATTCACTCCTGAATAAATGCTCATTTCATTCACTTGCTAACAGGGGTTATTGCGGAGAACTGTCCTGTTCCTAGGCATCACCGCTATAGTCTGTGTTACTGCATTAGGGCAGGATACACATTGCCTTCAGAGGATGCTGCAGACCAAACAGACCATTCTGAAATCCTGCAGGTCACTAGCCCAGAAAGGAGGGCAGGGTTGCAGCCATGGGAACTACTCAGAAACCTGGCTCCGCTCTGGTGCCCAGTCACCCAGAGATGGCAGCAGCATTTGCGGGGATGATTGCAGCCATATGATCCTCAAGAACCTCCAGGAAAGATCCTGAAATCTCAGTTGAGAGCTTCAGGAAAGTCTGCCCTGAATAAAACAGATGAGCCCAATGCTGATATTTTCCCTATTTTCATGCCACTGTCAGAGGAAAGGTCTGTATAAACCTAGGGAAGATGATTAGTGAAACGGGAGGAGGAGCTGGAGTATTGTACCACTTTAATTAAATGTGCTGCAGAAAATGTTTAGAAGTGAGAAGAGGTGGTTGCACTTCTCAAAAGAACCAAACCTCTAAAAGTGGACACACACTAGAGAAATAAATTCCAGGAGTGACTAAAGGTTTCTTGAAGTGTAACAACTAAGCAATGGTGTATGCAGAACGCAGTGCCGGCAGCTCCTCCTGGCAAGCAGAGATAGGCAGAAAACCAGAGCAATGCTCCATTCGTGAGGGAGGAGTATTAACCATGAAGATATTTTTTCACACCAGTGGGACTGAATGCATTAGGATTAGGAGCAGGGATGGGCAAAGCAAATCCTGAGAGGTAAGGAGCTTGTCAGCATGATACTGATGTCACAAGTCATGCTGATGCCCAGGTAGTAATAGCACTGTTTTTGTAGCTGTTATTTGTATTAAAGTAGCTGAGATTAGGATCTCTTTGTGTTAAACCTTTAAGCAAGGGAAAGTCTAACCCCCAAAGAGAATGCAGTCATCAATAATAACACAAGCAAAATCTGTGAACAAGGCACCATTATTATTCCCATTTTATAGCTGGAGAACTGAAACACTGAGATGAAATGATTTGTCACAAAAAAAACCCTAACCCAAAACAAAGCAAAACAACAGAAATCAACACTTTGGCACAGTTGTGACATGGAGCCACATCTGATTCTACAGTTTCTGCTTTAGCCACCAGACTAGCCCTCCTCCCTATACAAATGGTAATAGGAGGTGAATAATATACTAATAAAAACATACCACTCACCTAAAAATCTCAAACCACTTTATGTACTAACTGTGCCTAACAATGATTTTAGAAGAACGGTTATTAAGTATCCTATTCAGCTATCTTAACAGGCAGTCTTTGCCCTCCCTTGTTCCAATATTGTGCATCATATCAAGAATTCCTAGTTACCATCCTGGCATTGAAAGTATCATCCTAAATCACATTCAGGAGGTACGGGAGGGTAAAAAATGCGACTTATAAATGAATGTCTGTAACAATATTAAGTACACTGTCACTTACTGGATTAGAAGGCTGCTTGTGAAGTAGAGCCACATGTATACCTTGGCTCAGATTCATGCTAGCAACAGAGGAATACTGCAAAAGATTGCCTAAAACATCTACCACAGCAGGAAAAGAATGAGAAAGCACAGGGGCCCTTCAGACTTGAAGGTCTTGTAGCCCTTGATACCCCTCAGGAAGGGGCCCTTGCTGTGCCCCCAGCGATGGGGAGAGCTGCAAGGCTGGATATCACTAGGGGCTATAACTCAGCTGTCCAAAGAAGGGGCTGGAATTGCATATCAACAAAATTTTTGTTCCTTAGACTAGGGTAGGTTTCTTGTTATACCTCAAATTGCAGCTTAAGTTATGGATTTATTTGTATGAGGAATAGAGGGTTAACATCCTGTGTGCGGAAAAGTAACGTTTCCTTTATTAGAGCAGTCTCTTAATGCAGAGTTAAACCCGTGGGGCTCAGAGCAGGCTCTGGAGGAGCAGAGCACAGTGAACCATGGCTACAGCTTCAACAGCAGCTCAGCTCCAGGTTCCCATGTGGTGGCCTGCTGAGCCACAGCAGCAAGGCTTTCCACGGCTGCCACTGCTGCAGCCTGTGAAATCAGAGCTGCAGAAATACTCTTATTCAGCAGCTGGGGGGCTGAGCACCACAAGGGTGACACCAGTGCAGTGCAGTACCTCAGGAATAATGGAAACTGTTGTGAACTAAAGGTCCTTCTTCACATATAAGAGAAACATACACAAAGGGCCAACAATGCTGAGCACAAGAAAACAGTTAAATGACAAAAAAACCAGTTAAATGAAACAAACAAAAAGAAATGGAATAGAGGGCCTTGTAATTACACTAGATAGTCCACAGTTCTGAGAAAAAGCTTTATTGCCACTGCCTAATATCCTCAGCTGAGGATATTATCCAACAAAACTAGTATTTATACTTCTGCCCAAAAGAGAAAAATTGAATGTTTATTCAAACAGACTGTTATTTCTGGAGATGTTCAATAGGAAACTTGTTACTCTATAAATTTTGTGAGCTTTTAAAACAATAATTCTGTTCGAATTATTATTTTAAAATAATGTTTGAATGTTGGGTACTCCAGTGAGTGATGCACAGCCAAAATTAGCCAAATATAAGCTTTATGAACAGTTATGACAAAGCCTCCCTATGTGTGTGTTACTCAGACCTAGACTGTCACCATCTGTGCATTGTGAAGACAGCAAGAACTCATTTCATAATGAGCATTGGTGGGAGTGCTGTACCACATAAACACGGTGTTCTACGTAACGACAACGTGGCTCGATAACAAGCTTAGCATGTTTAGGCATAATTGGTTGGAGAAGTCAATCCTCTTCCGTGGTGTAATTGTTGTGCATGCAAGTGAGAAATAGGAGTGGACCTGAGAGCTCTGCTAGGTGGCTCCTTTGGCCGCAGGTTCATCTCTCAGCAAAAGAACCAAGGAATGTACTCAGAAATCAGGTAAGGAGGGGAAGTCACAATGTTTGTTCCCCTATTTCTGGGCACATCACAAAGAGTAATTGCAGCGAAAGGCGATTTCTCCCATCATGCCTTGTGCTCTATTGAGTTCACTCAAGATGTAATTGGAAAACAAATACAGCAACACCATCATCAGGACAGACACAAGAGCTTGTCTTGGGTACAAGCTGTTGTATAATGTGATAGGTCTTATTTCCACTGACACTCTTTATTCTTATCTAATAAAATACATCGCCAGAGCCTTTGTAACCCGGTAGTAATAATTAAACCTCATACATATATACTGGTGCTCTGTACACATTCAAAAGGACATTGTAATAACTATCAAACATTAAGAATTGGCCTATGTCCAGAAAATAAAATTTAGTTAATCACTAAATTATTTTGTAAATATAACATTCTCCTCCTCTCATGCACTTACACAGCATGTAAAGAAGTTTTGAGTAGCAGCTAATGAAAGTGAGTCTTAGTAAAAAGAAATGTTTTTGCTAAAAATAGTGCATCACATAGAGTTATGCTGATTTTTAACCTTTTTATTTATACACGTTTCCAGTGTACTCAGTCTAGTATCCAAGCAACTCCCAAGATTAAAGATGCACCAATACATTTACTATGGAGTCCATAATATTTAGAAAGAAAATAAAGAAAAGGAAATTCCGGTGAGAAATACACACTTATTAAAAATACTATCCAAAGCTTAAAAAAGCTTAATTTCGTGAGATTGCCATTTGATATGACTCATTTGTTTGATGGTTTTAATCTTAACAGGTACATGGCTAAACCTGAAAAAAAAAAATTTCAAAATAAATGTGTAGCTATTAGCTGCTGGTAATTAGCTGCTGTTACCAGAATAGCATTACAAAGTCAAACAAACTGAAATATTTTGACAGACACAGTGACATGACCAGTGTCTGCAGCCAAAAAGCTTTTATCTGCCTGGGGTAGACTCAGATTTTAGACCTGAAAGCATCTCTTGGCTGCCTCAAATACATGCAATTTTTTTTAAGACTGCAAGCCTGTAGGCATGATGTGTAACACGCATCTGCACAGGAGTCCATTGCAGTTCAGTGTTACTCATAGCCACCTACCCACTAGGACAGTGCTGCTAATTTATGTCACACCCACGAGCTAACAGGGGACCACAGAGTGCTTCATGTAGATGCACTTCAAACTGCACAGTGGCTTTAGGTGATTAAACCATATTCTGTCTATATACTGCTAGCACTGCACCTCCCTTACAAGTAATCATGTCACAAAGGCTCCCCCTTCTGCACCCCCACCCCTCTGCTGATAAATACAAATCTTAATATTTACTACAGATAATGCAAACATACAGAACTTGTGAAGAAGCCTTTAGTCCTGAGTACACTACCACAATTATTTAGTTACCTTCCCCTGTTTGCTTCCTGTCTGCTAAGTGTGATTTTTTTTTTCTGCCTAATATCCTGTGAAGGTGCCAATTACCCTGCTGCTTATCAGCTGAAAACTATGCTTTGTGCAAAGGGAGCATCAATTATTTGTGAGCAGAGAGCAAAGCACGTTTGAATCATAATGATAGGATGCTGGGGCTTCCAGCAAATAGAACATATCAAAAGGTAACATAAATCTAATAAAGTGTAGGTCATAAGGGATCATCTCAGAAGTCCACACTTCAATCTTTAATTGTTAAAATTATGTTAGTTTTGCAGAAGGCAAGTCTGTGAGTGTACAGGGGTTTGATATAGCTTAATAATAGGAAAAACTCACAGCAGAAAATAAATTTTCTTCAAGCAACATCGTCTTTAAGACACATCATTTCTTCCACCCAATTCATTCGAATCGTTAGGCTTTCTACTTCAGTGCTGTTGTTTATGCTTTGATTCTACGCTGATAACCATTTTGCAGCAAAACCTCCTTGGTCTCAGCCAGACATAAACATGCTGCAAACCTGTAATCCTCTGCAGATTGCAGAGAGAGGCTGTAAATGATTTTGTGAGGACACCAGTCTCTTTATTTGGTATCAACATTGCCTTTACAAGCTTCCCACACACACACTTTCAATTTCAGGCGAGCTTTTGTACATGGGGGGATATGGGACAGAAAGATTAGGTTATTCCTTGAACTAGCTCTGTAAGGTCAACTCTTTATATGCTTTTGAAACCCAATTTGAAGGGCTTGTCCCTACTTTTTCCTCAAGGATTGTGATTCACAAGGGTTACTACAAGCGACCATTATCTTATCGTAACACCTGCTCCAAGTGGTGGGACTGCAGGGCAGCTTCTTTTCTATTACCAAACTGCTTACCTGCTGACTGACACAGTCTCATTCAAATGATGTACAAGTGTGTCCCAACCATTTACAGGATTATCGTGCTCTCCTTTCACAAGGCCACTGCCCACCCCCCACCCCGACTCAGACCAGAAATCCAGGGGTGCTACTTCTGGGGGAGATCTGATTCACAGTTGTGAAAGGTAGGGAACAAATATCACAGTAGTTTTAGGCATGACAGTCTTATTTTGGATTATTACTCTATTACTAGGGGAACAGCAACACTGCTTAGAGACCTGTTGAAACTTTCTAAACCATCCAGTGCAGAACATTACTTTTAGAGTCTTAGGCAAAAAGCTTCCTGATTGTTAAAAAATTTCTACTTCCTAATGCCTGCCCAGAGTACAACGTTGGTACTGTAAGAGAAAAAATACTGGTATGACGGACTCGGAGGTCTCATCTGAAACCCTACAGTACTAACAAAATGCACGTGCACACAGGCATTAAGGTGAGCCTCTAGTGATGGTCATCACCCAGCAATAGCTGCCACTCAGTGCTCAGAGGTGTGGGAGATGCCTGAAAAACCCAAGGCAGCAGATGTGACTCAAAAAGCCTGATGGAGACAGAAGCAGAATGAGGCAGCTGAGGAACGGCACATTTTTCTGCCTCATCTCTGCACATCTCAGACCAGCCTACAATGTTCTGTGATCAATTATTATACCTGCAGGTCTGCTTAGGGATCTTGAGAAATTCAATATTGTGAGCTGCAGCTTTCTTCCGAGCAATTGCAGACCTCTGGCTTCCAGAAAATCCACCCCACACTCCAGTTTGTAACACTGTGACCCTCGTTGCTAAGAGCATGCAGGCACTCTTTGTGCTAGGAGAAAATTCTGGTGCTAACGCCCATTAATCACTGGTGTTCTTCAAAGGAACTGATGGATCAGTCTCTTTCCTGTATTAATCATCTCTGTGAGTAGCCTCCACTTTCAATTTCCAGCAGTTATGAGAGGGGAACCTGCTTCCCTGTCAGAGCACAACCACCTCCCATCATTTGCCCAATGTAGTCAATCATTCCTCTACTCTGGCACAGCACTTGGGGTACAACCATCCCCATTCCTGCCATGCCTTCACCCTTACCCCTCAATGTTGCCTCTCAGGAATTTACCAGAATGTGGAATTAGCTCCTGCTGAGGTTCTCAAATTACATCTTGGAACTTAAAAAATGGCCCCTAAAGTAAAAGTACAACCTGCACTATAAATGTGTTACTCTATCTTCCTGTACCTGCTGCTCACAATATATGACCCTCCTGTGGCCCCAGAGAGCCTCAGTTCTCTCCGTTGGGAGGGATTTGGGGGACTTGGGCAGAGCCAGGCCGACAAGCTCACAGGATGGGCTGTTATTTCCTAGAAGTGAGGTTCTACCATCTGGTAGAAGATTCTTTCTGCTACCAAGCAGATAAAAGATGGGAGTAGATGTGTTTCTCTGAGCCACAAATCTCCCTTTGATATCCCTGGAGGATAGCTCAGTTCCTTGGTTTGCAGCTTGCCTGGGACAGAAGACTACAAAACAATAACCTGTGTCACAGGGCAGCCCAGCTATAGGACAAGATATAGAGGTCAAAGGTACCTACAGTGATAGTCAAGTTATTTTTGAGCAGCACACAAATAGTCTGTGGACAACCGATGGCCTTCTCTTGGCATTTACAGAGCTTGGTCCAGGACCAGGACCAGCAGCCGTTGTTGCTGCAGGTAGGGATAGCCAAGAAATCTAGCTAATATGTATAATAAAGATGCAAGTTAATATCCACAGTGAAAAACCACAATCTTATCAGAGAAACAATTTTTCAGCTTACACAGCCTTATTCAATTCACCATTTCTGGGAAAGGATGCAAGATTAGACAGACCTTGCCATGACTGTGAAAGTCATCAAATCTGAGTGAAAGACTTTTTAGATACAGGGCATCATGGCCATTAAAACCAAGCAGATGTAGACACTAACACAGCTGGACAGACAGGGAGAAGCTGGTACCTGGTAGGTACCACCTGATCCATCCTAATAAACCTTGTATACACAGCATCAAGATTTGGACAGCCCCTCTGTGTCGCTGTTGGACGCACAATCACACACACATACACACTGTCTGGTGAAAAAGCAAGAACTATTTATTACAACATCTGACTCCATTTTTACAGTATTTTTACACAAAACAGAGATTGGAGGAGAGGGCTGACACCTCTCCCATGCCATTGGTCAAGACAACTGTCCTTCAGCTGTCCATCCCTCCAAGAGGAGGAATGTAAACTAACTTCATCTTAACAAAAGCATTGCTTCTGTTTATAACACCCGTGTGTGAGAAAAGACTAAGAACTATGAAAAAACATCCAAAGCTGTGAAACACACCAGAAGACTGAAAACTCAGGGTGACACCTCTGATCACGGGAGTGCACGTTCTGTTGCACATCCTGGTTGTGTCCCATTGTCTCCAGTCTGATCCTCTCGCTACAGCTCAATCTGGCGCTACCTTCAACTAGAAGGAAGGGACCTGCTCAGGTCCTTCTGCACTGCTGAAGGCTGAAACTTGGTTGCTTTGGGGACCCTAGGGAAGGTGTGGAAGGTCTAACAGCAGCCAAGGTGATGTGTCAGATCAAGCATTATAAGATTCTCCCTGGATGCAGAGGGGAAAGATCTCTCTTGGCCTCAGCCTTTGTAGGGGCAGCATCAAAGCGAAAAGACAGGAGAGCATCTTTACATAGAACTGACCCAGGTCACAGAAATTAGGCACTTGCTCAGACTTGTACTCTGCAGGAGCACATCTCTTCCTCTATACAAATCTTGCAAGACTGGTGTCATACCTTAGACATTTCAGACAGGTCCCTGCTGGGGCTTACACAAAAATCTAAGTGGTATTTCCTTAGTAGATGATCTCTTTCTGTTGTGACTGGTATTTAGTATTCCGAAAGTTAAATTAAAAAAAAAAAAAACAGGGAAAATACTAATATGAACGCAGCAGCTGCTAGGTTGAAAGGTAACATGAAGGGAAGATTTAAACACAGCAGGGAACAAGAAGTCAACCCCATGACCAATCCAGCAGTGTTCACCCCAAATCCTGGGGCTGCAAGAGACCTTGTCCTCAGGGTGCAGGAGAAGGTTTGAGCCCTCCCTACCTGTCAAAGACATCACAGGTGGCAAAAGACACTATTTATCCTGATTTCCCTCTGCAGCTCTTACACTGGAGTAAATCTAGTGTTTCTGAAGAGAGAAGGGCCATCATTTGCTCCCCTCTGCCCAGAGGTTTATTTTTCAGGAGAGACTCAGAGGTACTACTATCAGCTGGCAGGCACATCAATAATGCTTGCTTCCAGCGGGCACTTCAGAATTCACACACTGTGGTTTGTGGAGTTTATAGGAAATTTGAGATCCCAGATATTCTGCATACGCAATATGACCAGGAAGGAAAACTCCCAACTGAAACCCACAATGGGTCAACTTCAGTTAGCAAAAGAGCAAAGGAAATTGCAACAAGCATTATCAGTGCTGATATTAAAGCTTGGGCATAATTCATCTAACAAGATATATCAAGGTGTGTAGACAGATTTTTGTTTCTTCTGTTATGGTTTTTCCATCTCAAGCATTTTGCATGGCTTTTCAAAAGTATAAAGGCTGATCACATTATAAATGGAGATTCTGGTCAGCTTACACTGTCCAGCGCTTCTGTTATATCTGTTTACTCTCTCATGAGTTGACATTTAAATAGAGCAGATTGTAAAACAAAAATGTAGCAAGTATGGATGCTTTGAAATACA
Organism: Donacobius atricapilla; assembly: GCA_013397315.1. NCBI lineage: Eukaryota > Metazoa > Chordata > Aves > Passeriformes > Mimidae > Donacobius > Donacobius atricapilla. Next base: position 192,931 of record WBMY01004226.1, read on the forward strand.
GTTCATAACTGTCTCATTAGTGCTGGTGCAAGTGGTTAACGTAGTGATCCATAGTGCTAATATTTACATCTCAATTATTAAACGTTTTAATCAGCCTAAATGTGCCAAGATTTGCTTATGTTTAGGAACTAAAAAGTAGATCAAGATAAAATGTCTGGGTTGAGATAAGTTATTTCCCTCAGGTACTATTCTGTCTTTCTCATGGATCCTGATGACCCTAGGCTAATCACTATTTATAATAAGAGCAATATATTTGCCTAACCATTAAAAATAGGAACGTTAGATTTACAGAGTTTGCAGACAGTCCCTGGAGTGTTCCAGGACACTAAGGATGAATGCCAAAGAAGAATTTTTTATCTCTCCTTTTTCCCTTCTTCCACTCTGAAACAATCATCAATTACCCTTATCCACTAGCACCATCTCATCTAAGTTCATTTTCAAGATGAAGTTTCCTCGTTGGATGGTGGCTGTCCAATCCTCTTTCTGTCCATCATGGACTGCTTTAGCGCTGTCCCCAGATTGACAGCCTGAGAGTGAATCAATAATAATTATCAGACTGCAACCACAGCGAGTTGTGTAATTCTGTGATGGGATAGCACTGAACAAACAGCCCCACATCTACTGCCTCAGCTTTAAATATGTGCCTGTCCATTTAACTACTCTGATCATGTGGTTAGTAGTAAGCTCTTGGCCTTTTTTCCATGCCAAACATAAAACCTTTAAAAATTGCCTGCTACTCTAATGTGACCGTGCCATGTCCTGCCTTTCACTATGTAAAAGCATTTGCCAGCAGATGTTAAATACGACCACGAAAAAGAACAACGCAAGCAAAAAGGAGGAATAAGCCAGTTTTCCTGGATGAGAGCAATGCACCACAAGAGAAGTGAGAGGCATTTTGCACACTGTAAATGACAAAAAGTCTGAGGGTTTTTCCATATGGCAGTAATGTTCCTGGCTCAGCCAGGATGCTGCAGGCATCTTAGCCTCACTGCAGGTACATACACACAGCAGATACTGCTCAACTGCCCTGGCAAAGAAGCAGCTGGATTAATGGAGAAAGAGTTTTTTCCTGGGGAAAAAAACCCCTGGGTATCTACAAGGTAAGGGGAAGCATGTGCACTCTCTGTTGTATTCTCTAGGAAAAAAAAAATCAGTACATATACAGGTAAATTGGCACTGTAATAGTTTCCAGGTCAGTTTTGAATCTAAATGCAAAACTAATATTCTAGAAGGTACTTACTTCAAGGTATGAAATTCAGGTGTAGGAGAAGGCACAATGTGGAGAAAGTGCTGGTCTTAAATGAATAATTTTCACACGATCCAGATGTTTAACAGAAGTATGAAGTAGCACAAAGTAGCACAAGAAGCAGCAAAAGCCTTTATGTAACCATCATGTGGAGTAGAGATACGTAGTCTTGTGGGGTGAAGCCCAGAAACTGAACACAGAAGAATGAACAGGGTACAATAAAAAAATAAGAGGCACCATCTTTTAACCAACTGTTAGAAATGTGAAATTAAGATTTCTTAGCAGATAACAAGACTAATTTCTTGACACAAGGAATGGAAAATTTAAAAATTACATACATACATACTCACTATACCATAGTTTTACTAAAATGGTATAAGAGAACCTTGATGCAATACACTTCATATAATGTTTACAGTATAATATCTGCAGGGTGATTTTATGCTGCATTTCAGAAGTTTCTTGCAGTGCCAACAACAAACCAAGCCAAGGTTTCATGATGTGACAGACCAGTGTGAGGACATCTGAAAGGGACCAATCTATATTATTGACCCCTCAAATGTTAACATATAGCTGGGGAGAAGTGGAGATGTACTGAAACATTAGGCTGGAAACAAGACATCTTCTAGAACATATGCACTTATAAAAGCTATTGAATGTTAAATGGGGAGAATTCATCATGAAAAAAGGAATTCAATAAATCTTAGCCAACAACTTGTCTTCTCCAGAATCAGGAGGACATGTTGAGTGTGTCTAGGATGTGGACGCTGGATTCTGAGAGAAAGAGTTGTAAGTTATCATAGGCAAACCAACAACTGCAAGGCAAAGAGGTCTTTCCAGAGAAATCTTAGAAGCAACTTCACCAGGGCAGTGCAATCCATATCAACAGCACAAGGCAGACCAAGGGAGGCAGCCTCCACAAATGGCAGTAGATAACAAGATCTTTAAAGGCTCTACTAGAAAATTAGTTGAGACTTCCATCAGTGTGTTCTTCATTTATCAAATATTAAAATGTATGCTAAAGCTTCCAGTACTTTAATTCCTACAAGATGAAGGGTACATTGACATAAAGCAGAAACAATATTTTACTTTGAGTAAGATGGGGCCAGTGATGAAACGCAAAGTCTGCACTTTTAAGTATTTATGATTATTTTTTATTAATTGATCAAATGGATTATGAAGAACTCTAGCACATAGTGGTCAATAAATAGTTTAACACAAATAAAACAGAATTTGAACTGTAGTTCAAATCCCCTCTGGTTGGATTTCTGGCTTTCTGCCTTGGTCAAATTCCCTGATTCTATGACCAAGTGAAAAGGTAGCTGAGTTATTGCCTGGTTAGCAATCAGAATAAAAACAAAGGCTGTGAAAAAGCTCAGTGCTTCACAAGGACGCAAGGACAGTAAAAAAATGGCCTAGTCAGTCACAGAGCTGAAGGTCAGGATGCAGTCTTGAGTGTTATCTACCATTGCTAGATATTGGAAATCCTTATAAAGAGTCAGAAAGGTGTTGCATATTATGGAAGAGGTTTAACAGCAGTAAAGCTATTATTGCAGCAGCAATTTCTGAAAGCCTAACGGAAAATCTAACTCTTCAGTTCCAAACACAAAACAAGCTTATCATGCTTATCATTGAATTCCCACTGGAAGATCCCCAAATTCTACCTTCTCTTGTGGCTTTTTTCTCTTTTATTTTCCAGTGCCTTTTTTTTTTTTTTAAGAGAAGTGCTTACTCCCTTCAAACATACAGAGCTGCTTACTTTCTATTGGCAAGGAAGAAATTAAATGAAACAAGCCAGAGGCAGGATATTAATGCAGAGTGCATTAAAAGAAAAAAATTATGGTATGAACAGGGTAGTGACTGATTTATAAAATCAATCACATACTTTTGGCTTGATGTCATGTTATAAAAAGAACAATAACCCTGTTTACATGAACAGGATGATTAATCACTGTTTTCCTATTATTTAAGGTAAGTGATTTTTATTTCCCTTTTTCTTTCATATGAGTAGGCAGTAACATTGTTGTTTTATAATATCAGTTGAATAATTGTATTCTGATGATAGTGAATTTAATACACTGCTGTAGTTAAAAGGTCTGTCAGCAGAAATTCTGAAACAAACTTTCAGACATCTCTAGACAGAAAAATTCAATATTGGATTAAACTTGGATTTTATCAAGTTTTAGCAAAGAATTAAATATTACAAACTTGAACGTAGTATCTGTAGGTTACATTGTATAGGACTAGATATCAAGGCAAGCGTTTGAGGTTGAATAGTTGTGTGATAACTGTTTTCCTTCTCACATGCATGAAAACAAACTGACAGATTTTCAGACTATTTAAAATGTGACTGCTCAAAGTGTGTCTGTTAATTATGAATTTGCCAAAGGTTATTAGTAGTGTTAAAGAGGATTCTTTTACAGTTTGCCAGTTGTGATAATTGCAAGGTAATACCTGTTTCTGATATTTCAAATCAACCCTTCAAGCCCTTTTACTTTTCAGAACTCGATAAAATTGCCATTACTAACACCTTTACTTCAAAACACATCTATTTTGCAGATATGTACAAAAGAGAATTATGAAAAGGAAATAAAGTAGTGGCACTAGAAATTTTAACAAGACCACAGGATATCCACGCAAAAACATTCAGATTTTATAGGTCCTGCAATATTATTGCCACAGCTGATAGCCAATAAGAGACATAATCCTCAGTCTGGTCTGAAAACGCATCTCTATCCTGCCTGCACTAGTGAGGAGGTGTAAATATGCAGTACAGCTCCTTTGCATAGTGCTTTTTGTCAAAAAACTTCAAAGGATTATAAATTTCATCCATTGCTGGAACGAAAGACAGCAGAAATGCAGAAAAAGTCACAAATCCTTGAAAGGAATGATGTCTAAAGAAATCTATCAAAACACCAAAATTAGGGACTATTGGATTTCTTGCCTACTCCTGTACCACAGAACTAAGATAAAACATGATTGTTTCTCACTGTATAACCTTATCACGCTCTCTGTTGCTAAATGCCAGCTCTAAAGCCAGCACTGAGCACTCTTTCATGGTACGTTTTGGTCTAAGGCACTCCCTCTTTGAAATGTTTTAGGGGATTTGCTCTTGCAGAGAACAGAAATCAATCAACCTATGCATCCTTATTTCGATGGACTTTGAAATACAAAAGAAAAAAACAAAACAGTTACCTGAGGATCCCATAAATATCCAAGATGAGGACCAGTGAAATCCATTTTCACAAGTGACAAGAACCACTGCAGATCCTTCAATGGTTGATCCAGATAAGAGAGACAGCAGCAGAAAGGTTAAGGCATGACTGAAATAGACGTAGAGACGGGACTGCAGGGAATCCTGCTGTCCTAGAGTGACTTTATGATGCCTGTATCCCCAGTCGTCTGTTCTGTATCTTTAAGACTGATTCTCAGAGTGCACAGTTTGTTTTGAAAAATTATTTTACTCCTCTGCATTGCTCCCCTGGATGTGTGTTCGGCTGAGGCTCGGACAGATTGCTGCGGGACAGAGATCNCTGCTGAGACATGATGGAGTCTGAGAAGTCAGCCTTTCCTGTTCTTTCCTGGAGAATTCCCAGGTGACAATCAAGAACCACATGAGAGCCTCAGCGCATGTGGAAGGATGGGATTTCAGACCTGGAACTGCAGTGGAGATCCAGGGTGGCAGCCCAGCAGATGGTGCCTGTGCTGTAAGCCATGAAGTGGGGGCATTAAGGACATAGGTGAAGCTCCCCAGGGATCCCTGTGCTACTGAGACATGGAGACTGGTGGGGTGGGAAAGTCGGTGATACGTGCGGGGAGAGAAGAGCACACGGCCAGTCTGCACTGCCTCTTCCAGGTGAGGCAGGAAGGGGGAGGCTCAGCATTTCAAAACGGGCAGAGGAACAGCTGTATCATCTTGGTTTAATGTATGCACTGTGCAAATATAACTAGAGAGAAATTGCCCACAACCGATTTCAACTCCTTCCCTGCATTTCCTAGCATTTCTTCACTTCTTATGATGCAAATTTTCATGCTCGTACAGAAGTCATTGATCTAAATATTAAAAAAGTATCTTAAAATTATTTCACACTATCTGGGAGAGGAAGCTGACATAAATGTTGTTAGTAAAAATTATTTCTTTCTATTTCAAAGATTAAGTAAGATCTAACAAAATAATAATGTAGTATAATATTCTAAAGAGGAACATTACTTGCATTATGTCATCACAGAAATTTTAGCAGTCTATAAGGTGCTGTCAATCAACAACCAGTATAGAGGTGTACTTGAACTTCTTGATGGGGTTTAAGTTGGCAGATATCTTGAGACAAAAAGGCCTAGCTATGTTCCACTATCATGCACAATTCATTCAGGTGGTAGGACAACAAAGGATTGTTTCCTAGCCATGAAAAATATAAGAAGTTAATTAAATTCTTGTCAGTGGTGAAAGCACTCCTTTCAAATTAAACTTCATTGACTACCAGCCTATACTTACAGTTAAAATTAGAGTATGTTAAAATAATTTATCAAAATAAGCACACAAATACAATCAAAATTAACTGATTAAAAGTCCATTGATTAAACACATGCAAAATGTTGTTAATGTAATAAAGAAGAAACAGCGCCATTTACAGAAAACCTGTATGTTGCCATTTAGGTCACATAGGCCTTTGTTGGTAGAGCATTTATAGTCTTTATTAGCTACTGTTGCCTTTGAAAACCAGCTTTGATATAGCTGTACAAAAAGCTTTTCACTCAGACTTCTTTTTATCCTTCAATTTTAATTTTAAATTCCTGGAGCATATGATTTGACTCCATAACGTTGCTTCCCTCCCTGTTGCTGATAGAGCCATGTTATTAATGAAAATTATTCTCCATGTCTATTATAAATATTTTTCACTTAAACTTCTCTTAAAATTATCTTTGATTCTGTCAATGTACGTGTTTTCATAAAAAGAAGGGGAGAATATGAAGCAAACCTGAAGTCTAATAAAATGCTAAGTATGTAATCGTGAGCAAAATTCATTTTTGTTTGAGTATTGCAGAGTCCTGACTATTTCAGCGCAGGAAACAAAAATGTCAGTTTTCATGAAAAGAATGTCTTTCCACATGAGATAAACAAGGTTTGAAGACCTAAACAACTCCCAGAGGTTCCTTTTGATAGTCTTGACCATGATTCCTGCGGTCAGCATGAGGAGTTTGATAAGGTGATTCCAAAAGGGTTTTTTTCCAACTCAGGCAGGTTGAAAGGAGTGTCAGTCCGCAGTTACTTTCAGTGAGATTTGGAGTCATCAGTCAAATACAAGCTCTGCATTCATTCTAACTACGAAGTTAGAAAGTCTGTGCTCAGACTTGTTTTTTATTCTTCTAATCTGTGAATCTGAAGTCAGATATTGTCATGGAACCTCACTAAATCCTATATTGCTTATATGCTATTTTTCTTTTCTATTTCTGGCAATGTTCTACACCTGGAATAACCCATGGGGCAAGAACAGCTTTGTCATTTCATGTGATCAAGCATTATCCTGAAAGGCAAAATCACAACGTGCATCTTTGGTTGATTTCTGCAGATTTCTTTATGAAGAAATAGTTTTTATGTGGCTACAGATTTGCAGTGGCATTTAACTGAGTTGTGTATGAATAATTTCTCATTATAACAGTACAGAATTACTCATGGTAAATACTTGACAATGTTGCACGGGACTCAGTAAAACTACAAATCACCTTTGTAAAATCCAGGGAAATGTCCTAGATTTAACCTAAACTAGTATCACCTATCAAAAGCAAGTTGGAAAATCTTAGGCAAAGAAAAAAAAACCCAGAAGCTGTTTAGAACTTTTATGTTTAAACAGCAACACAAGATCTGACACTTACACCCTTGTTTCTCTTTCAAAACATGAAATTTTATGTATTGTTTCATTTGTTGACTTGTCTGAATTATTTTATAAACTCATACCAACTGACAAAGAAAAACCACGGAGAAAAACTAGATTAAATTGTTTAGATAGAAAGAATTTCATTTAAGTGTAATTCCCCCGATAGCATTAATTTGGTAAGAGCCCTGGTACATGACCCAATCCTAACCTTATATTGAGCAGTCAAAGATAGCAAAAAAATTCATTGTCAATTCCAAGTTGCAATTGCACTTGTTTGCCACCAACAAAGGCACCTTATATCGCGTGTGCAAAGTAACTAATAAGTGCCTGATTGAAGTTTTGACTTCTATTAGTCCAACCAAGGCCAGAGCAATTTTCTGGGTTTGAATGTCCAGGGTTTAGTTGGATTCCCTTGAGGATGAGCAGGAAATACTGCTAGACAAAAGATGCTCTGTGGCTGAACTGCTTCTTCTGCATTCAGTGCCATTGCATTGCTCCAGCTGCTCTGGCTGAGCTACTAATAATGTTTTTGTATGTCAGCCCTGCTCCCAATAAAGACAAGGACATTATCCTTAAATGACATGTGAAGGTGTGATAATCAAGACACTGCATTCAGTCTTGGTGGGGATTTTGATAGTGCTACTTCTCCAGATTATATCACAATCTTTTGTTCAGGTGCCACAGTAATACCTGGAGTGTAATTTGCAAACAGGCGGGTGAGAATTAATGGCATCTGTGATGCAATTTTTAATGTATTTGGGCATCAGTGAAATTGTAACCACTCTAATAGAGAGTGACTGAAGATTCTAGAAACGTTATGGTGATCAGTGAATGCACAAACCACTCACCTGATTCTGGGTCTGTGTAACAAGCACTGACTTCAAAGGCATTTGAATCAGACTTTCAAGATTTACTATGTTAACTGTGAATAGTCCCCACTTCACTGGTATTGAAAAGCATGGTCATTTTCAGCCAACCTTCTCCTTCCTTATACCTTGCAGGGTTTACAGTGTATTGCAGGTTATTACTTGTTTTTATTAAATCCACTTTGAAGCCTGGGGCTAAATCCTAAAGTCCTTGCCCAGCCCTTCCCTTCTTCCCCCAGACAAACATCCCCACTGCCTGCAACAGGAGCCTGAAATCAGAGAAGTATAAACAATCGAATCTGCTTAAATTTAACATCAGCTTTTTGTTTACTGGTTTATCATGCTGTACTTCTATTCACTGGATAAATGTACTTTATAGTTTATTGTAGTCTTATCCTTTATGAGCACTAATAAGGAGGGAGGGATTATACACTGAACTTTTTTACTTGTTCTGTAAATTCGATCATGAAGTGTTTCCACCAAAACAGATTTTATTGAAGCTATTACTTATCTTGTGGTTCAACCAGTGCAGACCTATAAGATCTGCAAGGTTTACAAGGTGCTAAACAATACCCAAACTAACCAGATTAGCTGAGATGTCAGGGTAATTATAGGCTGTAATGACTCTACTGAGTCTTGAGTGTTCAGAATGGAAGACAATGTTTTATATTTAAAGGATCAGATAAAATAAGATATTGTCTATCCTTCCTGGAATCAAAACTGAATAAGAATTGTTTATTAAAGTTTGAAGTCCTGAATTAAACAGTAATTCCTCCAAACCTACTGGAAATCACTATTATTAGGCCATTAACACACACAGTGCTCCACTAAGAACAGAGCTGCAGTGGTAAGGAGTGCTACAGCAACAGCTGGTGCCTGTCCTGAGCAAGTATCTCTGGAACTAAATGAGCTAGGATCTCCACATTTTCCACAAGTATTATTTTAAAATTATTTCCGTTACTGAACTCCTTTCCATTCTGTAGAACTTTAAACCCTCTCTTTCTCATCCACCATGGCCTTGTGTCCACCAGATGCTCCCAGCATCTGAATGTGTGAGGTGTCTGAGGACCTGTTTTAAAGAGCAGTAACTGTGCAGGCAAAATCTGAATGCTCTGCCTCTCCTCACCACTGAGGGTGGTGCAAAGAAATTCTGGAACTATCCCTCAGGGCACAGAAAATACCTGTCAGTGCCAAGGGCTGCATGGGGATTCCCCATTCTCCTTATCTGGCAGCAGAGAAAATGAGGGATTTGTGTTTTTCACACAATCTCCTCCACACACACTGCACATGAGACTCCACTGGTGGTCCCAGAGCTGCTGTGTGCTACTGCGTGGCTTGTAAGGACAGACAGACAAGCTCAGTCGGTGATTTCCCTTGGATTTGAGGGTTGATGACAATGAAGGAGGCTGATTTCCAGCGGGGGAAAAGTTCTCTCTTATGCTGAACACAGAGACCATTTAACAAGAGACAAAACTAGGATAAGGAAATAACACTCAGGCGAAACATATACTAAAAGAAAAAAAAAAGCACCTGACAAACAAAAATACCCATCTTTTCCACATTTTCAAAAATAAATTTTTGGATTTCCTAGTGCCTACAAGAGTCTGTTCATGTGACCTATTATGGATTTATTTGTGCCTGAGTATAAGGGAAAGAGAGGACCCTTCATTTCTATGCTAAATGGCAGGGGAATGAGGAAGATATTGCATAAGCCCCCCTATACCTACTGCAGTTCCCAAGCTGTAATAAGAGAATAGACACATATAGGCTTACAATTACCTAAACATTTTTTAATGAATACCAACACCTTCAGGGGAAATCAGAATATTTTCATAGAAAAAATCATTTCAGTTCAGTGTAGTTGCTATAGAAGTTCATCACTTGGAAGTCTATCAAGATGTTGGAAAGCTTTTTAAAGAAGCAATGATAAGTGAAACCATGAATAGAATGGTTAAAATTGAACCTCGTCAATCAGCTGATAGAACAGAAACATGCCAGTTAATTTCCAGAGGCCTTTAGGCATGTATTTATTACTTGATTTCTAATCAAAATTATATACAGAACAGGAAAAAGTGCAATTACAGGTCTGTTGTGATACAAAACAAGTCCAAAAAACTATGGATAGTTGCAGCTGCACATTTCTAAACTAATATACTTACATGCTGCCAAGACTAATACCCTTTATTTGATTTCTGGCTGCAAAGACCAATGATATATGTTAACCTGGTATCTGATTTTCAGCAAGGATACCTAAGTACTATTTAACACTGACAGTTATAGATAGCTCAGCATTTAACTGGAGTCTCCCTTGACCTCAATTACCACATTAAAATATTGTTAACAAATTTAGAGTCAAATTGGCATTTATTATACAAGATTAGGTTCACTCTGAGTAATTTACATATTGTCATCAGGTCTGCCAACTGCTTACATCCTCATGTAGTTTGGGGAAAGCAGCCAACATTGATATTATCAGGGCAGATGTGATGACAAATAATAAAGTTTTGTTCCCATGACAAAATGGAATTTTCCCTTTGACAGTAATGGACAAGAAACCCTCCCACAAAAGCTATCATCCTACCCACTGCCTGCATCCTTTGAAACACAATTTAAAGAATTCATGTATACAAAGAGGAAAATGCCCATAATTTTGACCCATATGAACAGTTTTTCCATAGTTTAAAGTGGTATGTGTGACACTGTAGCCTGATGCTTTTGTGGCAGTGATTTGTTACGTATTTCAGTTTCAACTTCAGTATTGCAGGTAACATAATACTAAGTCTGCTTCCCATAATTTCACATGCTTATGTGTTCAAGGTGACACATGAAAGATGAGAATGAAAATGTGTTCATGCTCATATATGAAATACATGAAAAATAAAATACATATGCATGTGTTTAACTTGTGCCTCCTAGATTAACAGGTTTTCCAATATTTAGAATTGATGACTGTCTCCTGCTTCAACCTATTTTTGTGCCCTTTAAATTTTAGTCATAAGGGAATAAGTCACAGAGCATTAGTAATCTAACTTTGATCAGCCTTGGAAGTCTCATGGGGAAAAGTCATGAAGCTTCTGCTCAGTTTTAAGTCGATCCTTAATCAGACAAAATGCCTAATAATTTCAGTAATGATTTTATAAGAACTCAGGGATTTGTTCTACTCTTACTAAGCAATGCAGAAGAGGGATCATAGAGTATTTCCAGTTTGCCCTCAATCTAAAAGGATATTTAGTGCATTAGGGAAGATCTCATAAGAAATGCTTTCTTAAAGGCAGATTCGGCAGCCTGGGAGATTTCCAAGGTGTGTAATCCCTTTAGCAGAAACATCAATTTATCTCAGCATGCTGTAAAAACCATAATAGCAAACAAACCTACAAATCCAGAGATCAGTTTCTGTCTGATATTCAGCCTTAAGTGTTTTCTGAGACCTGCAGACACTGACATTCTGTGGTTGCTTCTAAAAATGATTTAGCTTGCTTTCATTGTACATCTTTGAAATTGCATGCAACTCTATGGCTGGCCTGCTCAAACTGCTTATATTATGGCTGCATATTTGCAATGCTTTCATTCCAGCTTGCCCAGCTTTGTAGATCTGACATTTCTTAACCTTGCCTGATTCTTTTTTTTGTCTTGTTTTTTTTTTTTTACTTCTTTAAAGGAAAAAGGGTTTTAGGGTAAACTAAAGAGAGAAACTTTGTACTGAAGTTCGTAGAGGTTCTCAAAGAACTAAATCTGCCTGAAGACATTTTCTACATGAATCAGACAGAATCTAGAGGCCTTTTTGGAGAAGAGTTATCACAAAATTCCCTGAAAACCTTTCTACTTGCAAAACCCAAGGTGCTCCTACTACTCCTGAACTACCAAAAAACCCCAAAATAAGGCATATGTCAACTCCAATTGAGGCACCGCCCCCAAAAGAGACTCTGTAGACTTAAGGAGGGTCTTTGGGTTTAGAACTGGAGTCATGTAGGAGTTTTGCTAGAAAACCTTCACATTGGTCAAATCCAAAATACTTCTTGTACATAGAGATAGGTCAAAATAACTGTTGCAAGTTGTCTGGGTTTTTTTTTTTTCTCTTTTCTTTTCCTTTCTTTTCTTTTCTTTTCTTTTCTTTTCTTTTTTTTTTCTTTCTTTTTAATAAGGAAAACTAAAATATTTTTAAATAGTTATTCCTATTACATACCTAAGATTTGCAGATTTACACAAATGAAAGATTACATGAGTGAAATTAGAAAATAATGCAGACATTATAAAAGGTGAGAAACTCTTTTTTATTTTAACGGCATATGTGGCTCTATAAAGAGCCAGAACCCTCTAACAGCCTCATCTCAAGGGGCTGTGTTCTAAGTTATGTTGAGGAAAAGAATCAGACAATATTCCAAGCAGTGAAAATTTTTGAGTAATATTTGACTCTCATAAAGGACTTGAGAAATTTCTGACCCATCAACCAAAAGAATTTCAGATTCAGAATGTGTGGGACCATCAATTTGGTCTTACAACTATTTTTTTTGGCCTTCCCTGAGGCCTGGAGGTTGCTGCAGGTTTTTCACAAGCATATTTACAGCCAAGCAGGACGTCACTGAGTTAATGGCTTGTTCCAATTAGGAATTCCTGTTCTTCTGGAGCCTGGGAGACTTTGTTAATCTGCATAAACTGCTATAAGTAGTGGCCTCTTTGCAAATAGTGGCCAAAGGCACTTTGGTACACTTCTGTTTAATACAATGAGGTAAACTGAAGTACTTTTCAGGATACAGTTTAAGCAAGGAACATTAAGAACAAATGTCACTGTAACTACTTTTCTGGAAACATTATACACTGACTAATCACTGGTGATTGGACTGACATAGTAAATTTAGTAAAATACATATCTATGGACAGGAAATGTATGGTGCTACAGAAATCCCCTTTATAGACTCAAACCTCAGGCTCACCTGGACCACTAGTGCATTGTCAAACCTACTGCTGGTCTCAGTACTGAGGCTGCAAATGTGACTTGGCAGAAAAATTGCTTCCTGTGAACTGAAATAGCTGCTGTGGAACATTTCTGGAACCCAGAGTACACGAGACCCCTCTGACATTGTCAAAAAGTGCCACCTTCTTTGGTGAACAGAGAACTGGAATTCACCAGCTGAGGCTTTCTCTCCTAGGATCCTGTACAAGCAAACTCCCTTCAGTTTGGAATAGGACCCAACTGAAGCCAGTTTACAGCAGGGTTTGCCAGTGGATTAGTACTCAGCTGCATTATTCTGGATTCCCTCTCTCAACTAGGCATTTTTCACAAATCCTTATCTTTCTAGTCCTCAGAAAAGCTGATGTTCTTATATACATCCTGAGATTTTCAGTGGAATGTAATGTGCTTGCTGAAAATACTCATAATAGAGAGCATAAGTGCCCAGTCCCAATGGCTGGTGTAGCATTGCAGTAAGATTTATTGCTTGCTATTTGAAATGTGAATGTGTGCCTCCACACAATCTCTGAGGGACCAGGCGGTTTGTACACAATTACAGTGCCATCCTATACACCTCAGCATCAAACCTCCTGTAGATCAACAACTCCCACTACAAAATGCCAGTGACTTAATAACAGTACATTAGGCAGTTTATGAAACTTCTCTCACTCTTTAAATACATTTTCCAAAAGGAAAAAGGTCCTAAAACATACCCTATAACGTTACCATTTCAAGCCAGGAGTAGATGTCATTCCAGGGCCCAAGACTCTCAGAGAAAGCTGTTGCAGCAATTTATGGACTGAAAGGAAGGCAACTATGTTTTCTTACCTTTCTATATAAAAGACTTCAGCGTGCATCACAGAAGCTTTTCAATTTTATTATAAAACCACATTACTTCTTTTCATTGCAGACTTAGTGGAGCCTTCTTGTAGAAATTAATCATATGATTAACTGTGAGATGGTCTTTTAATACTGTATAAACCATATATTGCTAAATGTCCTTCTTGACCCTTTATTTGCAACTGGGGTATTCTCATAGGACAGACAATAAGAGACAAATCAATGCAATAAGATATTTCATCCAAGGCTTCCGGCCTTACCTTAAACTCACATTATTTTAAATCTTATTATGCAAGGAAGGTATGGGATCAAGTTCACAGCTGTCAGAAGCCATTAGAGTCAGTGGACCTCTACCTGCTTATTCTACCAGGGAATCTGAACAACATCCTATGTTTTATTCTTGATTATCTTAACACCTTAAACAGGGGAAGTGTAGCGATACAATGGAGATAAAGCATCTCCAAATTAAAGACATCTTGATCAACACAAGATGCACAAAATTTAGAAGCAATGAGTCTTCACAAGACGCTGCAGACAGAAGTTATCAAGAGCAGCAGTATTCAGAACAGACAAAATGGGAAAAAACATCCATGACAGACCTAAGTTCTGCCATCCCTGGAATTCCTATATCTATGTGAGAGCGGCACAGAAACACCTCTTTTCATTTGCTTTGCCCTTTGAGTGGCAGAGCTGCTGTTGCCAGCATTGCAGGAAATCCGATCTGCAAATTCAAAATGGACTCAAGGGTCTCTCTTGGAGGAGTGGCACTGAATGAGCCCATCCCCACCTCACATTGCAGCAGCTGTCCCAGGACCCTGTTTCAGTCCTGGTCACTACCCAGAGTTGGAGCATTTGTCAGTCTAAGCGAAGCAAATATCCGCCAAGATAGCTGCAGCACCTGAGAGCTTTTTTCACAGCTTGAAGTCACAGTACACGAACCTTGCTGTGGAGGCTCGAGAGACTCTTTGGGAAGGGATTTTGTTGTGTATTTACACTGGATCCTGGAGCCCAGGGAGTGATGCTGAAGCCCTGCCACCTTCTTCCATGTGCTCCAGGCATGCAGCTCTCCCCGGAGTACCTGGGCTTGTGGTAGCTGAAATTTCATTTGAATTGGAGCAATATTTTCACCCAAGGTGAAACCCTCTCCACTAACCCTCAGAGCCTCTGAGGTTACTTTTTGCTACTTCATAAATTCTACAAGACTCTACTTGCTTTAATCAGCAGCTCTGCCTAATGGCCAGAGCCGTCCTCTAAGGGAAAGAATGAAAGAGTTCTGAGACCTATTGAATAATTTTCAGTCTTTTCCATTGGGTCAGCACAAGGAGTTTTAGGGTTTTAGTGCTTAGGGTTTTAGTTTTTAATTGTGACATTTCCAATAGAAGTATTTTAAGAAATACAGGTAAAGTTTATGCTAATACTTTTTAAAAAAGTTTATAAGCATATTCAACTGAAGATTCATACTGACATATTTCAAATATGATTTTTTTAGCATACCTCAGTTTACATAGTTGTAGACTAGCCACACTAATCAAAGGTGTGCAAGAGTCTATGAGGGCAGATAGGTGTGTGCTTATACATTTGTGCCAATCTACCAGGAATTTTCCCTGACAAAAACTTAAAACACCTATGTTCTTTTGTAAACCTGACCTGGAAAGTGGAGCTCATGTCTGCTCAGCACTGATTGTGTCTGAGAAGAGTACTTATAAAAGTCCTTAAAATATTAAGTTAGCTATCTGCTGTGGATGTAATGAAATAAAATCTGTTATGTGCAGATATTTAAGAGTTTCAAAACAGTGTAGGGAAAAGTCAGCAACATTATTTCATTACTTTAGAACCAAGTAGAATACAAATTGCTGACTTAAAATACTGCCTGCTAATCTCCAACCACTTATGCATTTTCATAGGACTGCAGGATTCAACTGGGCTGAAATGCAGAATTTGTAGTGGGCTGGGTACTGCAGTGAGAGCCAAGACATCCCTAGAGGGGCTCAGCACCTGGCAGGAACAACAATAATGTTCAGCATGTGGGTAAACAGGGGAAAAAAAAACAGCCTCAGGAGTGGGATTCTCATCTTTCCACAAGCACAAAACAGGAATATCTCTCCTGAAATCAAGCAAGGTTGATCACAGAGAGAAGAAAATCAGATTTGATGTAACTAAATATAAACCCAACATGGATTTTGCAAAAACCTAGCTACCTTTACTTTTTATCCAGTAGAGACTGTATCCAAATCTGCTGCTCACCATAATGTGTATTACACAGAGATGTGAAAGCTGATGCAAGTGAATATGCATAGTCCTGGCAATCTTCTCTAGTTTATTTTAGTACATTGCAAGACAGTCCAATATTATCCTGTTCAGCATAAACTTGTCTTTTCAGCTCTTTCTACAATGAATGGTGTGCCTTCTACTGCAGTTCTACTCAAATCCATCTATCACTTTATTGACCCCCAGAGGAAAAAAATGTCCCTTTTTCCAGCTCACAGATATGAGCTCTTCATGACCACAGAGCAGAGACATTGCTGAAGATATTTAGAAAGTTATAGATGTTTTCACTTTGTGTAAATACATGATGCAAATGAAAGAAAAAGGGACAAGTGTCTTTACAGGAATTGTGTCCTGCAGAAAACAGGGACTTGGTCAAGGATAAAATCCTTACAATAAATTAAAGAACCCAAAAACATGGAAGAAAGGCAGCACTGACAGAGAGCCCAGTAGAGGTGAGCAGCACATAGGGTTTGCCCGTTTGCTCTAGAGCAGCTGAGCCTGGTTTGTCCTTGGCCCAAGGCACCTTGTGAAGACCTGCCCCCACTGCCTGGCTTGTCCGCAGCCGTAGATCCCCCAAGCTCAGATTCACCACACCTCTTTCTTGGAAGCTTCCTCTTCATCCTAAATCAGCTCAGACCTGCCTTGGAAAGGCTCTGTGGGCAGGGACTCTCCAGAACAATGTGGGACTTTCCTGTGGGAGGAAGAGTCTCCTCTGTGGGTGGCAGGGGAGAGGTAGAAGCCCCACAACCCCACTGTGGCAAGCAGCCCCCAATGCACCTGCAGCTCACGGAGCTCCGCTGGGCAGGAGTGAGTGACTGGGGACAGTCTGTGGGATTCAGATTTAGATGTTTTATTGACCCAAGCTATCTCCTTTACTAATGCAATGTAAGGAATATCAGCTGGCCAGAGAAGACAAAACACAGCTTTAATATAGGCCAGTTGGCAAGAGGTGACATGATGCACTTTGTTAGCAGCACAGACCTTTCAGCTGTGCTCTTGCTCTTTATTACAAATTATGCATAACTCAACTACTGAAACATTTTTAAGTTTCCAATGCCATGAATTCTTTTAGCCTCTTCCAAGCTTGATGATATATGTTAAGTTTCTTACCTATAAAGCTTTTGGGGTTCCTCACATGTTTGGTTTGATAGATGGGTAAAAAACATGCAACAGAAAACACAAATACAGGACTTAGATGTTACCAGCATTAAACCTTGTACCTGTGCTTTACCATTCATGAAATCCCTAGCCCAAAATGATACATCAGCATTTTTCATATAATGCTACTGAAGGGAGACAGGGTATTAGTCTGAGTAAGCTGTACAATTTGTCACAATTTTTTGTGTGACCATGGTCACACCATTTCATTTTCCCATCCACCTTTCCAGACAGTCAGTAAGGAAAAATAGCCTACCAGTACTTTTCAGAGCTGGATATTCATGACTGTAGGATATTCAAATATTATTGGAATGGGACAGTTTTATTCCATAGATAGATAAGTATCAAATCAAGAAAAAGGTAAATATTCAGATTGACTATACTGATTTTTTTCCTTAGATGAATATAAGTTTCCTTATAAAGTCCTGAGATTCCAGTTTCTCCTATGGCATGAAAACTCTGCTTGTCCCTTTAAAGCACGGATCTTTTGGCAGCAATCCTTGAATTCTAATTAAAGACCTTTTGTTTGATCTCTTCCCCTTTTTCATTCCCAGTACCTTTCTTTGAGATTTTTTTCTAGCAGCATCTCTCATTTCTGACAGAGATAACACATGGCTGGCTGAGAAATTCATCTCCACCCAGCAGTTCCTTGTACAGTGGGGAAACCCAAGCTGTCTTCTTACTACTGACAGAGAAACCTCAAAACCCTTCTGGGTTATGTCCCTATTACTGCCTTTGCTATATTTGTAGTTGAAAGAAAGGTACAATTTGGAACCTAAAAATCAATGGTAATTTTTTGGTCTTCGTACAAATTATCTTTAAGTGAAAGACTCAATTTCATCTGATATCATACTGATTGGAAATCCATTTTTCCCAGCAAAAGTATTTTTAGGCGTCTCACAAACTCATCCTTAAAGACCCAGATCCCAATTGTTTTACAGAAGAGAAGCATTTGTCTCCATATACATAGAGATTCAGATCTTAAAATTTCAGAAAAATCAGAAGTGATGTGTCAATGGAAATGTTAAATAACCTTTGAATGACTGGACATCTATCCTCTTGTAGATTTGTGAAAATAGGAGAAAATAGGCACAAATGGGATTGTTTCAAAATCTTTCTCACTACAGATAGTGCACAGTACAACACAATAAATACACTGTGTAATCTCACTGGGAGAAGCAATGACAACATCACACACACATCTTTCAAGATATAAAGTGTGTAGCTGGCTGGCACACACTCCTATCCTCCCCTGCTGCACCAGTCTTTACAATTGCACAAGAAATTAGGGAGCTGAATATATAAATCCATCAATTCAGACTCTGCCCTTCCTTCCTTTCCGTTTAGCTGGGATACAAGCAGGAACCAAATGAACTGCTTTGAACTCAGATTCTGAGCCAACATTATGCTGTCATGTCTTCTCAGCAGCACTCAAGGCCATGCTTTCTAAATGTACATGTTTGGGACCCTACTTCAAGATGATTTCCTATATCCTCTGACTTTCTTTAACGCTTTTGGTTTGGCTCCACCTTCTCTAATTAATAAAAGAAAACATCCCCTTTTTTTCCCTTTCTTATTTACAAAGCACACCCTGTTTTCCCTGCATCTGCTGACTTACTGCCAGAGGTAAGTTCCTGCCTCTCTTCATCTCATCTCACAACTTTCTTTTTTTTAAAAAGGACTTACATCCTCTCCTGTATTGTCCTTCTTAGTTTGGTTGAGGTTTCCAGAAACTTCTAGAAAGCTACAGTCACCTAAAAATCAGTTTAAAAGCCTTACTTTGTATGATGCCAGCCAGACCCTTGATAAAATGAGTTCAAGCTTACGCTGAGCTACTGCCTGATGCTCTGGCCCAAGGCACCTCAGCTCCTCAGCCTCCTGCCTGCTCCCTGGCTGGACACAGCACCAAGCACAGGGTCTTGGATCAGCAGACATCCATCTTATCATAAGACAGTTAATAGTGGTCTAAATTAGCCTCAGACATGCCATTGATTTGGTGATGCTATATGTGCACTAGAACATATATCTATCTCCAGATGACTTCAGTATTTTTTGCCCATTCCAGGATTCCTCACTCCTCCAAATCTTTTTCCTCTAACTTACAGAATACAGGTCAGTTCAATCCTTCTTTATAAGTCATACTTCCAAAACCTTAAATCATGTATTTGTTTGCCTTCCACTGCACTTTTACAAGCTCAGTCAGCAATGTCCTTCCTATAATACATTGCAGAATTGCAGATATTCCAAATGGAACCTGACTAGCGATTTTCAAAGTGGCAGAGTAACTGTAGTAGTAACAACACACATTTGCTTGCATTTGTACTTCTGCCAAAGTTTTCAGTTCAAGATTGTATTTGAATCTCTGGTTTCCCAGAGCCAGAAAGGAACTGATGCATCTCCGCAAAAGCAAATGGCCTGAGCCATGATGGTAGGAATTCCTTCCCAAATACATTTCTCCAAAGTTGGCAAAACTCCCCTCAGAGTAATTCCCATGTCTAATCCCTTACAAGCAAATTTAACATACTGAATGCATCCACAGCAGTGATTTTAGGTGTTGTAAGAAGCATCAATATTAAATCAGTAACATGCATACCCAGTTAATCACATGAATCCACAGCCAAAACCTCAGAGTGACTCTAAGGGCTTCCACCCTCTTTGATTTCCTTTTCTTTGGATGAGATGCACACTACAATCTCTTTAGTAAAAATCCCTTAGAGAACTTTGCAACAACTCTTCAGTACAACACTCTGGCCCAAATCCATCTGCTATAATTATATTTCATTATCAGTAGCCTCTCCTTCACAGTCTTACTCTACCATTCGGTAATACAGTCCAAGACCCAATGCCTAGGAGCTCCTGCATTATACCTTGCAGTGGGCATCATTTCAATGACAAGGATATTAATCCAAATTTATATGTTGCTTAAATTGATGTTTTAGGGCAAAATATACCACATAGAACCACTGCGAATGATGATCACCTCTCTCCCAAGATTATCTCTCTATGCATGGGTTTAGTTCTGCCTGAGATTACCTACTCCCCATGACTCCCAAACTTGATACAAGTAGGGGTTCTTCACAGTCTGTGTGTTTACCTGTTGAGAAGGCATGATGCCTGGCTGCTCACAAGTTCGTCAGACACTTCCCCGAAGACATAACTTTCCAGGGAATATGAGAGCTTAGACAGGAGGCCTAGATAACATTTAAGTGCCATCACTTTTACAGGAAATCCTTTCCACTGTGACAGCTCTGCCACATTGGTGTCACATCCCTCTTTACACTTCATCACGCCTGTTCACACTTTGGTGCATTGATGAATCAATTAAAGCATTTTCTTGGCTTTTCCTCTCTCCTTTTTGCATCAATATGGGACAGTTGGCTCACAGCATGACAAACTTTCACATCTAGATTTTCAAACTTTTCCTGGAAGCCAAGAGTACATGTTCCACATGTAAATTAACCATTATAGCAGGATGACAGTGGAGTATTTCTCTGGCTCTACTCTGTTTTCTTGTAAATTTTACAAAATGCTGGCTCTGACCTCCCAGAACTGGTAGACTGGAAAGGAGTATCTGGTTTACTTTTTATGAGTATGGGTCTTGCAACAACTACTACTGTTCAAAGCTATTATGTTTGAATTGTGTGCTAAAAATACTATATTCTTGGTGTCTGTTCCAAAATTTGGAAATCTTAATGAATACACATTAAACTCTGAACCTAATTTGGGTTTTCTGATAGAATTGACGTGAATTTCAGGAGTGATACATGCCCAGAAATTCCAGTATCATTAGAGGTACTTCAGGTACTTAACAGCTTAGGAAACATAGCTTCTTCTACCTAGATGCTGAAGCATGGGTTAGAATCTGCATTTAGATAACCATGTTCAAACATGCTCGTATTACTGAGGTTACCATGCACATACCAGTGTAAAACATGCACAGCCTTTTAATATCAAATCTATGGAATGTCCAATTTTCATAATTATCAAGATGTACATCTCCATGAAAATTAGAGTAAAAAAATTACCACCTTCTTAAGGTTTTCAAAACTAATTAAAGACAGTAACCCCAGAGAACTCTCTGTCTAGCTGAAAGCTTGCCTGCTTTTGAAATTGTGGGGTGGAATCCCTGCAAAAGGGAAATGAATGAGTCTCAGATCTGCTCTAGTCCTGGCCAGTCACATTTTCATTGCAGAACCAGCTCTAGAATGGGCAGGACACAGAATAACGCTCCTCACTTGTTCCTACAGATTATACCTACATAAATATGAACACACACATATGTGCCTTTATATATGTACACTCAAATCAGAAAAACAGTGTGAGTAAATTGAGCTATTTTGCATAACAATACTTGAAGGAAATACATGTCCACTCAAGTTTGGTATTATGAGTGTCCATCCCAAAATATATTAGCCTTCCCCAAAGATTTCCCAGTGCCACTCAAAGCTTACAAAAACTGTACTGCTGGGACCATGACAGTACCTTTACAAAAATATGCAAAGTAATCCATTTATTATGGTTTGAATGTGAAATCCTTTGCTAGGTAAGAAGCAAACTAAAATATGGTGTTTGAAGACAGCTTCAATATCCTTTAAATAAAAGGATTTTTAAGACGTACTTCCCTTCATATGTGAAGTATAGGCCCTTCATAAAATTAAGTGGTTAATAGAACGGTTTTTCTAATGAAAGTTGACCCTACTATCTACTAGTAAGTTTTTAAAAAAGTGTCTTCACCATGGGTCCAACCTATATCATGCAGCTTTGCAACATGGATTTAAAGATACAGACTTTATCTGAAGCATGAATAAAACTGTTACATTAAAACATTTAAATCTCTCTTAACCTGTTGCAACTGCAAAGAATCATTCTAAGCCTTTTCTACAACACTTTTTAAAGAAGACAAGGTAAAAGAAATCTGTGTTAAATCTTCTGTAACCTCTAATTCATGAAATTAGGTATTTCCCAATTAGACAAGACAACACTTCCAGTAAATGTGACATGTGAATGTTTACTTTCTGTTTAAAGAGTTTTTTGATTAAAAGATATTGAAACAGATAACACAACAAAATTAGCTTTTGCTGTGATGGTCAGGTTAAGGTTTATGCTGTTGCTAGGATATACTGCCCTATCACAGCCATCCTTGGCGGTGAAAATTGGTGCCTAATTTCCCAGTGGTCCATGCTACTTCTGACTTAGGCCTCAGTCTGGTTAATCATGCTGTCATTCTCACTGCAGATTGCCTTTTGACATCTTCATCTGCAAAAAGATTCTGTAGTCAAGTCTGACTATAGTGAGTCAATTCAACGTTTCACTGGTAGTCGAGACTAGTGGTCAAGTTTCGTGTGAAAAGAAGAGATTCATGAAAGGATGAGGAATACAGTAACTGAAATTACTTTGCTTGGCAGAGGCAGGCATGGACCATGCTTGAGCAAAATGTAACTGAAGCAGTGATCACATTTGGGTACTGGTACTGCCGTGTCAGGAGCCATTGACACTGTTACAAGAGTCAGGAGACAGAGTCTGCCCCTGCTTGTGCTGGTTTAAATAACAATGCTGCCTCTGATTTACACTTGAGAACAGGAGTGAGCATTGCACTTGGGATTTTCTCGTCTCAAATGACAGATCCTTTTGAAGATGTGTGTTTAAACAGTTTAGACAGTGTAATTCCCTAAAAATTACTTTCTCGGATTTGCTGTGATTTCTATTATTTTGTTCATAATGTGTGATTCATTTGTGTAATGGATCACCTGTATAAATTCCTTCACAAAGTTGCAATTGACTCCCTCAGCTACCTACACATTTGGCCCCTCTAAGGGAGTTCCATGGCGTTGTGAGATGGGAGATAAGCCCAATAGGGCATACCCTGCAAAGACATGCCTGCTGTCAATGCAGTTCAAAAGCCTTTCTGAGGATGAGTGACAGGTGTCTTTGCCTGAAGAGAAACATAAAAAACTCTGCAAGATTCAAACAAGGTGACTTCTAGCAGGCTGAAAAGCAGGCATCTGTCTAAGGAATAAAACTAACCTGTATATTGTACAAGATAAGAGATTAATTCAGTTAGAAAATCAAAACAGAGACTGTAATTTACACATAATTATATCCAAACTACATGTTTGCTGGTTTTGTTTTTTTTCCTAAGCATGTTATTGCTTTCACTGCCATACGGGTTTAATGTGTCCACAAATTACATTAGATCCCCATTTCCACCAGAGAATACAAGCAGATGTCAAAATTATACCAGTGGAGAAATGCAACAAAACACTGCACTGTTTTGCTATAGGTAGGAATGAACAGGAAGCATTTTAGTATTTTGAATAATTTATTGATGCTTTTGAAAAGCAGATGTGCTCTCATTAACACTGTCTCTCTGCCCTCACCAGCAAGATTTCTTCTGGTGCCAGTGTTCTACTATTTTTTCCCACAGTTATAAAAGCAAACCACTTACTACAAAAAACTAAAAACAGTACAGTCAGCCTTGCAGAAGATTTCTCAAGTACTATTATTTTATTACACAGGAGCAGAAAGATCATCTGATGCTCTTAGCACCTTCCTTGATACCTGGCAGGTATCCTAGATGTGAAGATATCAATTACTGGTGGGGGAAAAAAAAATCCTTATTTGTAGTAAATCCAATGAGCCTAACTCTCTCATGTTTGCTTACAGTGCTAATAGCTTCAGTAAAGGCACCTAAAATTAAAATTATCTTTCTTTCAGAAAGAGGAAATAACCCTCCATGTAACCTATAATAACTTGAAGCTTCTAGAAGACAGCATAACCCGAGTTAATCAGTAGGAGCTAAAGGGAAGTATAGAGTTACAGGACACTAGAACAGGAAAGTGAGAAAGGGATTGATTGGAAGTGTGGCTAATGAAATAATTCAAATTATTTGGAATATATAACCCAAATTCAGAATGAACCCCAAATCTCAGTATGAAGATTCTGCTTTGCAAATACACAAAATGGCAAATAAAAGCACACATTTTTAACAAACCATAAGAAGGTGCTTGGTCAAAGGCTTTCCAGAAAGGATTTCCAGTTAATATAATTACAATTCCTCTGCTAATTCATGTCATCTGACTTGCAAAGGCACTGCTCTTGTTTAAAACGAGGCTAACACCAGTGTTACGCCTCACATGTAAACTTCACACACAGCACATATGCAGCAGTGACATACATGTACTAAGCTCCGAAACCAAGTGATAAATTGCATTTCCCCAGCACCTCTGATCACCTCACCTGCACTCTGCCCACTAATCCATCTTTGCCAGGACTACCACTAACCTTCCAAACCCATCAGTTGCTTGCAGACAACAATCATTTTTTTCAGATAATAACCTGCTAAAAAAATGTTTTCTTCCTACAAATGAGGAATTTGCCCCCAAAATGTATTGGTCTGAGGTTCAGGGTATTCTTGGAGCAGTGACAAGTTTAAAGTCCAATATCTCAGAACACTTGAAGGTAAGAGCTGAGTACTTTATATAAATGGGGAAGAGGCACAAATTCACTCCTTTAATTGTTCAGTATAGACTTGACCAAATGTAAAAGTTTTTATTTTAGCTATGGTTGATCATAAGATGTCAATTTTTCAATTTCCAGTGCTGTGAGGCACAGAAAGGCTCTCAGCTCATGTTTAAATGCTCTAAAGTTAATTATTCAGGTTCTCTGCCTTGAAAGACCTGTAAGATTAAGTTCACAACAGTGAAGAAGGTCAGTACAAAGGAAGTGAAGGGCATACACGCACATGAGCCTTCAAAATTGCAAAATACATCTACTGCTATGTGGCCCTATGCCTTACCAGTCTGAGTTTATTCACATCAAATCAACTCCAAGTACATCTGAAGTCTGTCACATGCTTGGATTTAATTTTTTTTTCTTCTGTGGCATAGACAAAATACCAGGACACACTGCCAACATTTCTATTAACTGGGTGCATATACAGAGAACTACTGAAATCAAGGTCTGTGCTCTGCCTCAGTGGAAGGCAGGCATTTTATATTGTGAATTTGGGCTAAGCAACACATCCCTCCACTGCACAGATAACCAAAACACCAAAGAACCCACTGCCTCCCTTCCACCTCTGTGTAATGTACTGTGATGGAGGGACATAAGACACTGTAAAACATCAAACTGTCTTTAAGCACCCCAAAGCTCTTGCACACACTCCTAAGGAAAGCTTTGTCTGCCATCTCCCTGATCTACAACTGGGGAGTTAGCACCATCCAGCCAGCTGTGAGGCCTGGGGGGAAGCAGACTGACACATGCAGACCTTCTGGCAGATCCTTAGACCACTGAGACATCAGTACAAGGGATGATGCAATTAACACTGTTTAAAGACTGAAACAAAAAAGAACATTCAATGCCAGAATCGAGTTTTCTCATGACAGTATTTCAGATCATACATGGCCAGCATATTTTACCTATCCCCATTTCTACAGAACCCTAGTGTGAGAGTTACATACAGGTCAATACCCACTGGGACAATTCTATGCAGTTCTTTGGTTTTGCATGGAATTAATTAAAACTAATGTAAATCTCAGAAGAATGTGAAGGTCTTGGTTGATACGGTCCCCTTCAGAAGACTTATATGTAGACCTAAATTCTACAGTCCTCGGTCTCTGTTTAATTTTAGTGACAGTTATATTTTCATAGGACATACATTTCCACAAGATACTGCAAACAGACCTTATTTTATTTATCATGTAGGAGTGAGAAGTTAACAGAGCTGGGATTCACACCTTGGGATCAAAGGAGCACAGATATTTGAAACCTGATGCTTATACCATTAAACAATCTGCTCTGGGACATGCTCTGTATGTTTGCCCTCTCTCTCTCACAAGTTATATTCTGTAATAAAACCTTTATATTCTCAAGATTTCTGAATATCATAAATTTACCAGAAAACTCTGCTTTAAAAGAAAAAAGCTAATACAATGAACTCTGGATGACACTGATTGACTTTTAACAACCTTTCCTAGGCTTCCACATGATAATAGCATTAGGCTTAGTCATAGGGACAAAGATATGTTTAGATCCCAAAAAAATGAGTAGGTACTTGTGGACAGACCTTAAGCCAAAGGGAAAGAAGGGATAAGAAATCAGTGACAAATAAACATTTTATTTGCTAATTGTTTAAACGGGAGTTGCTTGTAATTACCTAAGTTTTAATGGTTTACTAAAGGAAACAAAAATTCTTAGCTAACACTTTGCTTTATTAGAAGTGAAGAGGGTTGTAAATGCACTGTACTATTATCTGTGCCTTCCTTCATATGTTGTGATTGTGTTCAGTAAATAGCACCCAGACTAAAAAGACCTTGTTGTGAAATCAAGCAACATTAACTCATTAAGTCAATAATTCATGGATTCTTTTATCTAAAGTGGCAACATCACACCATCAATTCACAAAACAGCCACTTCTCCGAAGTGTATGTGATGATAATAATGGATTTTCTAACAATACACTCTCAGAGCAAGGTCACTGCGCACAGATGCGGTGGACGCCATGATCTGACCTAGGTCAGCAAAACAAGCTTTATTATTGAACCTAATTATGAACTATCAAGATAATGGCCTAGACTAAACTGTTTCCTTAGGGATTATTTAGAAACTAGTCAGCCATTTTAGGTTCAAATCTACTGTACAGCACTACCTTCCAACCTGCGTTGGAAATGCAAATGCCAGGTGCAGTATATAAACAGACATACTACACACCCAATTCTGAATATCACCGTAGCTGCCAAAAACAACCCAGGTGTGGAAAGCACACATTCAAAACAAACTGAACTCAGTTTTTGATGGGGGCAATCTAGTCAAGTGAAAACACAAAGAAAAAAGCACGTGTACAAATTTTCATGGACATCAACAAAGGGGTAACAATCCAAATTTTGCTTCTGGCTTTCCTTTGGTCTAGAATTAAAAGCCTTTTAATACATTCTGATAATAATGCAATATTACTAAACAAAGAGACAAGAAGCAAAAACTGTTTGGAATATCATTTATTGTTTTCAGACCAAGCACATTACCACTCATGATGTTTATAATCTATTACAAATATATTTCATAAGAGAGCTCATGGAGGAAAAGTATTTCATGCATCGTACATTTCCCATAACTTAAAATAATGCATGGGGTCAATGCTGCCTAGTGTCATTTTTGCTCAGCTGAGGGTATTTTTACTTCTTTCCCCCCCACCCCTGGAAGATAAAACATTTCAGTTGAGTTCACTTCTCCAGCCAGAAAAGTCATTAAAATGTTTCCTCCCCTTGTGTGCCTCACACTGTAATTCTCCCAGGTATATAGAACTGATTCATTATTATTTTATATTTCAGTCCATGTAATTATATCCAAGTTTCAGAAAGGAATAGTTCCTTGAGATCAGAGATCTTCTTTTGTTAGAAGTAAAGCCAATCTCTGAGTACTCCTAGCAGGGGAAGATTGATTCCCTGTATGATTCCCTCAATTATTTAAAATTGTCTTGTTTTTATTTAAGGTTTTGATTCATATGATAAGAAGAGACCTAGTTTAGAGATGTTTGTTTTTCTAAGATCAGAGTTATGTTGCTGTGATAAACTTCTCACCTTTTCAGCTTCCAGCCCCAGTGAACCAGTCAACCTGTATGAATTAACATGATGTGATTGACCCTGTACCTTGCCTGTGGGTTTGTAATAAGATCCAACCCATGGGAAAACGTGTAGGGAGAAGGGAGGGGGTGGCTCAGCCTGAAACCTTTCCTTTAACTGGTTGGCCTGTGAACCCATGTGAACTGGATCTCCCATAGAAGTCGTGGTTTGAAAGTAACCCTTTCAAATCACTCTTGGAAAGGTTTGCATAGCCCTAGTGCTAATACACTGGGGCAATTTGCAGAAAATTTCATATTCCTTCACTCCACACTGACAAAGACTGAAGGCTCACAAGCTCTAGGCTAAAAGAAGCCATAAGGGAAAAGCAGTTTTTTACAAAAATCAAGATAAAAGAATGACTTTGTCATACATTGATGGAGAGAGTCTTCAGGAATAAATGTAAGATGGAAGGAGGGGAGAAAAAGACTACTTTTGCAGGGGCACTGCTGAAAAAGTATATCATTTTTTAAGAAACAGACTTTTCTCCATTTCATATCTTGAGTTAGCCAGGCCATGTTTATTCTGTATTACACAGAGTTCTATGGCAAGGCTTCTGAGATTTTGTAGAATTATTTAATACAGTCTTGAAGAATTTGAGGGTTGGGTTAGCAATAGCTGCTTAGGAGAACATTCCTAACCATGTGAGCTAAAGGCTTTTTTAAAGTATCTCTTAAAGATCTGTGTAATAATTTATGCTTTTTCTATTAATACAGCAAGAAGAAAGAGCAGAAACTTCCCCACTAGAATAAGAGGCACTGGTAGCAGCATTCTCACGTGAAGTACAGGTTAGACAGCAGAACTGGATACCAGGAGAATTATGTACCAGCTGAGGTATAGAAAAAATGTGAAGCATTCCTTTCAAGTCCTAAAGGAACCCAAGCCATTATTTTACAAGAAATTCAGAAGGAAAGCCGAGCATAATTTTAAAAAATTAAAATTCACAGGGAATTGGTAAAAAAAAAAAAAAAAAAAAAGAATCCTAAGCTACTGAAGGGCCAAGGAAGAAGCTGGAAACACCAGCAAAATTCTCAACACCTGAGAACATGAAAGAGCAGAGGCAAAAAATGGAGGGCTGCACAGGGCTATAGTATTGTAAAGAAAA
The DNA here is from genome assembly GCA_013397315.1 of Donacobius atricapilla. Classification (NCBI taxonomy): domain Eukaryota; kingdom Metazoa; phylum Chordata; class Aves; order Passeriformes; family Mimidae; genus Donacobius; species Donacobius atricapilla. The sequence goes on from WBMY01004226.1 coordinate 221,848, forward strand.
CCTGATGAAGTCTGTTGTTTCGAAAGAAGTTTAAAAAAATACCTGATTTTTAAATAAATATTTTGAATAAAATACCTAAATCTCCAAAATGACCCCCGAAGTAAAAGGACTGATTGCTCCTCATTTGAAATAAATATAACTATACCATCTTTCAAGAGAAAAGTTCTGGCTCTGAATTTAAAACCATCTGTCAGTGACAGCAAATATTTGTGTTTTAGTAACTCAATAAAGAGAAGAATCAGTCCTGTTGTGGTACAGTCCTATTTACTCCTTCACAGCAGCTCAGACACCTTTCAATGAGAGCTTGATCAAAGTTAATAAATTTGGGACTGAAGTCTGTCTAGGCATGCAACCTACAACATCATTTTTTGTACATGCTGTACTTTTACAATTCTCATGGATTTCATGAAAACATGGACCTACCAGATAAGGTCCATATAGATATCAAAATATAGTTTTAGACATCTAGTGGTAGGTAAATGAAATTTGAAAGCAAAGTTTTTCTGCAATCCCACATTCTGGAGCAATCCTGCTAACTTTCCTACCCCTTTTATTCTCATGCTTTTGTCCCTTTGCTCCTCACCTTGCCATGGCTGCACCAGTTACAGCAAACAGCTGGAAATGAAAACAGGTGAAAACTGAGGAATGGCACAGCAGGGAGAAAAAGAGCCAGTGCTTAATAATTCTTAACAAAAAAAAAAAAAATCTTTCCTTCTATAGGAAATAGAATGCCTCAGTTTTGCATCCTTGGTCCAGCAAGTCACCTCAATTATTATATTTTTAAGACAAGATGATGACACTTATTCTTTTTCAGTGTCCTACTTCCAGGAAGCAGTAGATGGTTTCTCTGCCACAGGCTGCAGGGAGCATGGGCTGTGAGCAAAACATCAGAGACACTAACAAGAATCTTCTCATTCATTTCATTAGACTTCATTGTTTTGTTTTTTGCAGAGCAACATGAAAATGGAGGGTGTGGTAGGCACTTGAGTTACTAATTAGCATTGATAATTAAAATTTCTGGAATCTTTCTACAAAGGTAATGTAAAATTGTGATAACTTCAAAGAGAATTTGGTACAGTAAATTTCTAAGATACAAATGACAGTGGGAAGCACTGAGCAGTCTTGCATACATTGTAAACAAATTAGTCAATCTGATTTTTTGTGTGTGCCCTCACCCATCTGGTTTGACGTGCACCCCCACCTCTGGGAAGCAGACCAAGCCTTTTCCATAACCTCACGATACACATGTGCTGAATCAGGCCAATGCATTTCTTCATACATAAGTGCATGCAACAAAATCAATTGTCTGGAGCATTATCTGATGTAGCCAGCCAGTGGAAGGCACTTTACATTTTGTTTATGCCTATTCCTGTTCACTGTTTTAAAATAAAGCATCTCTAAATGGTGATAGCCTTTCACTATAATTCTGCTACAGTTCTAGATTCCAGATAAAGAAGGAAATGCTGAACAGACATGACTACAAAATGTTAAGAGGCAGAATACTATAAAACATTAAAAATGATGTGTCATTTAAATTAATTTCAAGGAATATATATTCTCTCTCTCCTACCTTGTCTAGACTACAATATTGAAAATAGAGGTAAGATTGAAAGGCATCAGGCCAATCCTTTGATAACAGTAAAGAGAAACTTCTTGACAGACTGGATTATACTTCTAACGCTGCTCTTCCTACAGTCCTTAGTTATTGCCAGATCCTTGCTGGAATCAACAGTTTTTATCTGATTGTGACTGTAGATAAGTATCAAGATAGTAGAGTTACCAGCTACAATAAGAGGATACACAGCTTTTGTGCTAATAAGCACTTCTGTTTAAATGTTAAGAGCAATTAGTCCTTTTGTGTCAACTATTGATTATGCAGACTGATAGACAAAAATCTCACACAGCCTCATTCTTCTTTCTCCTGGATTTCTAAAGAGCAAAACGGGCTTAAAGCAATTGTAAAGCAGAGTGATATTCCATCTTTGGAATCAAGAGCAGATTAGCTGTTTGAAAGAGCAGCAGTGATGGGTTTGACTGTGAGTGAGAAAAGCAATTTTTGATGTGTTTCTTTTTCAGTGCTACTTCATGAAAATACCCAATTTTGATACCAGCTTTCCGAAACAAGTATGAAGAAGGTTATTTCATAAAAAGTCTTAAGTATAAATAATTTTAGTTGTTTCTAATTATAAGATTTTAGAAATTGACTTTTGGAAAGTCAGTCTACATGCTTTCAATTTAAAAGTCGCTTTCTAAAGAATAAGCATGGTTCAAAGTTTGTGGATTTAGAATCATCTTCTGACCTAAGCAAGGGGAACCAGTATGACATTATCTTCAATTTAATAACCACACTTATAGAGTATATATGCTTTATTTACAAATCATGTAACATCAATAAAATGGTCTTAGAGGGTCTTTTATAAAAAACTTTAAATAAGTTACAACAAGCACATTGCAATAGCATGAATGTACATTCTTTCTAAAATGTAAAAATGCTCATTATAAAAAGACGATAAAATAAAAAGACAGGGGCAAAATAAGGATAAAAAGCTAAACCAAAGTTTATAAAAACATATAGTTTCAAAATAGCATTTGGATTTTATTTGCTCAATCATTCCCAGGTTCTAAATGCATCTAAGCTAAATATAAAGAAACACTGGAAAAGCAACTCATTGGCATAAGAGCTGCAATTCTCATTGGTAGCAACAACAGAGTCAACAGTTACAGCAGGTGTTCAAAACCTATTATTGTATTAACTAAGTGCTGTTCCTGTGGTTATTCCTTTAGGCATATTTTCATCAAAACATGGGAACCCTTGAAAACCCACAGCAAGAGAAAGTTGGAATTCAATATCCAAACTTTCAGCAATTTGTTGAAGATTCCTTTTCAAGACAGAAATATAATGTAGATTAAAAACAAAGCATCGCCTCTCTTAATTGCACGCGAAAAGCAGCAAGGCATTTAATTTTGTACGTGACTGCTTTTTCATAGTTTTTATATTGCTGTTCTGCTGCTTCACACAGAAGTGACTGTGAAGCTATTTCATGAACTACTCATTGATCTCTATGAATTTATTACAAACACTCTGGACCTTATTATAACAGCATCCTTGAGAGACAAGCATTTTGAATGTCACAAGGAGATGTTGCTGTAATAAAGGAGAATGTAATAGGCCTTCATGCACAGTATTTTTGAGCCGGAACATTTTCAAAGAGAATAATGTAAGTAAGTGCCTTATAAGGAAGGTGGACCCTATACATATTGCAGTTTGAAGATTTCTTGATATAGTACATTAAATCTATAGAAGGATTCTGTCTTCAGACATGCACAAGAGCATTTCAGCCTGTATCATATTCACATTTTGAAGAGAATATACAATTTTGCAAGAAAATTAATACAGTCTTATCACTGTTTTACCTGCATCAAGATGAATACAGAGTATGAATATTTGGTGTACATCACCAAAAGTGACGGGAGCATTATATTCCTGTGAACGTATAAAAGATTTTTACAAATTGATGGTAATTTAAACTTCTGGGGGTAATGTTTTGATACTTCTAATGCTATACATGTTTGGAATGTCTGCTCTAAATACAATATTAGGTGTCTAAAATCCTCATGTGCTCTGGCCAGCATCTTGGCCCATAACACAAGTATTCACACTAAGGAAATACAAACACAAGAGCTAAATTTCTATTCAGATAGCACATAAATGTCTTCATGGTAATTGATATTTGACACATGCAAAATCATTGCCGTGTATTTTGGCAAGTATTCATTAGCACAGTCATTTATGAAGTTTAAATGTTTAGTATTGGGTTATTCATGGCTGTATTTTACAACCAAGTAATCTAATTATATGACTCTGCCGTATCTGATCAATGTTTTATTTTGCCAGGATTTCTTCAGCATAAAAACACCTTCTCTGTTGTGTTGCTTTCCATGAGCACTGTTGATCCCATTATTGAAATCTCTACTCAACCATTAGGTTACTTTTTGTAAGTGCATGCATTGCTTTTGAAAGCTGTTGAACTTCCAGATTTATGACACTGAAAATCTAAGCCATTGATCCACCAGGCAAATACATTACAGAGAGCACTGGCACTGTACAGCAGCTACTTTACTGAAGAGCTCTTTCAACAGGCTTCAGCCCTGACCTGGGGCCTGTCTCTAGAAGGGGAAAGAGTTGAGACTTCTTGAGTCCCTGAACTTCGCAGTCTGGGCCAAAAAATGTACAGATATCATTGCTACAGTGATGGCAAATTAGCAGTAGTGTATACAGCTCCTTATTTAGAAACCTGGTTAAATCTTGGAATTCTCTGCAGCCAGAGAACATAGGACTAGATTTGCAAGGTGTATCCTTTAAAAATAGCCTACATTTCCTAGAAATGTGGTAGGCCTTTTCCTGAAGATACACTTCATAGTCAGAAGCTGGAGCTTTTAAATAACACACTATTGAGACACAAGCTCTGAAAACATACTGGGTTTGGAAACTGGTGCTAAAATGGGATTGCCTGGAACAAGAACTAATCCTTCAAGGACAAAACCCAAATATGGTTGCTTTCAAAATTCTTGATGCCAAGTAATGACAAGATATAGGACAATATAGATAAATCAGTCTTGACCCACTGCCACTTTTCAGTGACATTTTTAGTGCTCAGATGGACAGTAATAGCTGCAATGCAATAGCTAGCTAAACAGCAAACATTCATTAACTGAAATAGAAAGGATTCTGAACAGATCCAAAAAAAAGAAAAAGTTAGATACAAGTTGAGTTTTCACAGCTCTTCATAATTCATCTAATGCATAATGGTTCCCGGGAGATATGTGCCTCTCAAACTTACTTTTATTCAGCTGTAACTCAGTGTTCAGAAAGGGACACTTGCATGTCTGAAGGAAAGATTCCTTCCCAAGAACACGCAAAAGATATTGTAAAGATATTGCATAACAAAACCCAATTGTACCTTATAGAATATACCTTGGGTATAGGAACAACAGTTGTAAACTTGCTGGAACTTGCTTGAAAGCTTACATTGGGCTGTTTTGTTGGCAATATCAGCTACTTTTGATGCAGTGAAACAATTTCTGCTGGTGCAGGATTGTCCTAATGTTCCACAATAGATGTGTTTACTTGCATAAGCATATCCTGCATGAAGAGACTAGAGCCAAGAAATTACTCTAAGTCAAAGAGAAAAGCGGAAACTTAACTCCTAAAATTTCCAGCTTCTCCAAACCAACACACAAATGAGAAAAATGCATGTACCTCCATTTTCCTATTCAGGAAAATCAAATTAGGAAAGGCTTGAACAATGAATGAGACAGAGACATGATGCATAATTCTGATCATCTGGGAAAATTCTTATCATCTGGGAAAGGTACAATTTACCACTGTGCTAAAAAAAAAAAAGTATAAGCAGATGCCAGGAGCATATTTCTAACACATAAGCAAGCAAGAATATTAATAAAGCACTTCTGGAAGAGAAACATGATGGGATATATATTTCTCAGGACAGTGGTTCTTCAAAAAGAGAATAAGATTTCTTGCCAAAAAATTCCTCCTGATTCCTTATCAAACACTTAAAAGTTGTTTAACAAAAACTATTTGCAGTGAATTCCTGGATTATTTCTCTGTTCTAACTGTTTGAAGTTCAGATCAGAAAGAGGCAAAATGTAACATTTAATTTTGACACTTGAAAGAGAGATATATAAGCATTTAGAAAGAAATATACATCTGTTATTAAACATTAGAAAGGAATACGCTAACAGTTTACCGTAAAATCAGCAATTACCATTAATAACTACTACTGAGGGAAGCAAATAAACATATGGCAAGAATTAGACCATTCTTAGTTTGGCAACATTTTTCCCTTATGAATTTCTTTAAATGCTTGGAATTAGTTTCTTTTTTTTCTTTATTTAATCTAAGTGTTCTCTCGTGTTTTATGCAATTGATTTACCAAAGAAAAATAGTAGCTTCTGTATAATGCAATTTAGGACAAATTAGAAACTTTGAAATATGTTTTTGTGTTGTAAAAATGATCTTAATCAATGTTTGCTACTAATATATTGACAATAATGTCTGAAATGTTTTCCTGGAATCAAAGAGAAAAATTCTCATTTTCATAATGTATCATTTGACCAAAAAAAAAAAAAAAATTAACCGCTCTACCATTTCTGACTGTTTCAGTTGTAATGACTTCTGGAGAGTCTTCTCATTGGGTGTCTACAGGCCCCAGTTCCTGTTCTCAGCAATGATGAGAGTCCTGTTGCTGTGAGAAGGCTGATTAAGGAGCCCCTGGAAGTGTTAGGATCTCTCTCCTGTCCTGCCAGCACAGGAACATCTACTTGTAAATTCCAAGGTTGTAAACACAAACTTTCAGAAAACCTCATTCAACTTTTCAAACTGGTACAATTTATGAAAGTAGGTTTCTACTTAAAGGCAGAAGAAACTCTGAGTAGCTGTTTAGCAAGCGAGATCTAAGCTCAATTTTCTTGAGCAACTTTTTTTTTCCTAAGGAATTAATTAAGTTAAAACATTGTTCCTGCAGCCAAAACTTGATACACTGATGCAGAAAGATTAATATAGCTAAGCATCACAGAGATGAAGAATCTCCTTCTAATTAAAACTTTCTGGCAAGATAACTGAATTGCCCTCATATTAAAGATTTATGCTTTTGATAGCTTTGATGGCTCAATATCTCCTGTAAATCATAAGAGTAAGATGCTTAAAAAATTGATTCAAGCTTATTAATTGCAAAAATAAAATATCACAGCATCTTCAGCAACTATAAAAAGATGAGTAGCAATCATTGGCAAGTTAATTTTTATTTCTTTTTAGCATGCTGCATTAGTGGAGTAACTAAAGCATTGCTGCCTCAGAGCTGCATTTTGCAGCTTCCCCATATGTATTAGACAAACATTCACTGACCCATGTGGTTTTATGGAAACTTCTGTGTTTACAAGAATAAACTTATTTTTCCCTTCAGCAGCCCTGGTAACCTGTCCTTACCCAGAGAGGGTATATGCCAACTGGAAAATCAGCTTCCAGCAAGTGGAAACACAGAATCACTCCAAAGCTGAGCCCTGAGGATTTTTGTGTTCTCATTCCAAACTTTATTCCTTAACCATATTTATTTTGAATTTATGCACTTTTCCAATGGCTAGCCAATAAAAGCAAACACTTACTTCACATAAAGATGTCTCCATATGAATGTGAGCAATATAACTTATTTTGATGTGAATTCAGACATTGCAAGATTTGTATCCTGCTCTGTTAGAAGCCCTAGATTAGAAGTGCTTGGATTCGTGTTTGTGCTGAGCTCTCAGCATTATTGACCTTGGACTATATGGGACTGTTTGCAGAAAATATTATATATCTAGAGACTTTTTGATTTTTTAGTTTATTCTTGAAGAGATTAGTGAAAAATCAGCAGAAGATTTTCATACAATAAACTTCAAACTAGAACTTGTTTAAAACAGGATATTGCTCCTTCCTGATTTACTGTCTTTTGACACACGTGGTTAAAGCAAGAGTAGAAGGTGTAGAGGTATCATCAACCTGGACATATTTCCAGTTCACAGTAATTGAGAAACTTCCTAGAACCAAAAGTATTTCAATAAAATAAGTGAAAACTTTGTCCTTATGAAGCAGGTGTTAGATAACACTTGCAGGCTTCCTTTTGCAAGTGCCACTGGCCAACATGTTTCAGAAATTGAAATTTAATGGGAATATTTCTTATGTTCCCTAATACTGCTCTTATTAATCAACTCTGCTCATGGAAAACTTACAGAAGCAATGGCAAGAATACCACAAAAGCAATCCATTTTTCATCATGCAAATACACCACCTGGACACACAACTTTTCAACCAATGCGCTTTCTGTTTTTCTGGTCCATTTTAGTATTTTTTTTTCTACTCCAGCATTTTATATGTTTGTAATATTTTATATTATTAGGCATTAGAGGTAAAAGAGAGCAAAATTTGATTATATATGCTAAAGAACAGTGCAGGAGACATTGTAAAATTGATTCTCTCATGCAGGATTTGGAAAAGATAGAGCGCAGTATGTATATCAAGGCATATTCTGATTCCATGACTCACAATGAAACTAAAGGTGATTGCGTGCCACAAGAATTAACCCATCATTTTTACTTACTAGTAAAACCTTACTAGTTTTTGTCACTGTTTCTCCAGTTAAAACAACACCAAATATCTTATTTTGTCTGAAGAACTAGTTGCTGTACTTTGAAAATAACATATATTTTGAAAGTAATATAGAAGTTTTCTATAAATAAAAACTTTCCAGTTTTAAGAGACCTGGGGGGCCTGAGATAAAGGAAACCAATGAAAATCTTCAAACCTGAACCCAGTAACAGGCACTAATATTTATTTGTACTCTTGTTTGAGCGCTTCATGTTCACAACCATTTCCACATCAGCCATTATAAGGTTGAATTTGAAGGCTGTCTGTATTTAATTGCTGAAGGAACAATAACCTATAGCCTGATCCAATACAGGTGACATTTGCCCTGTTCACTAGGGAGCATCTTTTTAGTGTTTGAAGGAACAACTCCCTACTGCACTAATTTAATGGCTGCCTTGGAATGAATCTGCAGATGCAGTTATATACACCCTGGCCTGGTGCACGAAATTTAAAAAAAAAAAAAAAAATCAAAAGGGATTGACACTAAACAGTGAGTACAGGGAATAACACAAGCATCTGGGTCTTTGTGAAGCTGTAGTGAATGGTTCTAGTTCCCTAAAAATTGTGCTATAATGTTGTCTCTGTGAATGGCTCAAGGTCTTAAATATGTAAGCACAAAAAATGTTGCCCTCAAATTTCATTTCTAATTTGAAAAGGTGACTCCAAATAGCTTAGAGTAAATATTTTCTTATTTTTTATCTCAAATACAGGTGGAATTTAGCATAGCACACTTTGACAACTAATATCAGCCCAATCTTGGGCTTTTTTTGTTTGTTGGGGGGGTTTTTTTGTTTGTTTTTTGTTTTTGTTTTTTATTTCAATACTTCCTTACACATACAGGCATCCTCAGGCACTTCAAAGGTACTGGAGCAACAGGCTACATAATTTGACTTAAAGCAAGTTAGAAAGAGTTGAAAGACTCCATAGTACTGCCTTCCCTTTTGAAGTTCAGGAATACTTTCTTTAGCTTTTTATATTTATAGTTGGCCTATCCCAGCCTTTGGGGATTCAGATTCTACACTCACTGGATTGATTGAATAAAACTATTTCCTCAGTGAGGACCATGTACGCTTAAAATTGTGGCAAACACTACCCCAAGAGCCCTTGCAGGATAGATCTCATTCTAATTGGAATTTTATCATCCTACTGCATATTCTTAAATCAGTTTTTTTCTCTTTCAGGTGTGGTCATGCCACTATTACAGAGCACACCTGAGGGCACATTAAAAGTAAATGGAGTAACTAAATTCACTGGGCTTTGAAATCAATTTCTTCACATTGATTTCAAATGGAGCTGAAAGAGGACTGTGTGGGCTTATGAAGTTGGAACAGAGAAAAAAAACCTACTGCATTTGCCCTTATTATGATAAATAAGGTCAACAAAATGAAAACTGCATAATTTTTACAGCCAATAGCTCAGACTGGATAGTGTCAGCAGAGATTTCCTTATTTGAAATTGAGGTCAGCAATGAACACACTTCGATGCCTGAAATTCAATGTCCCCAAAAAAATGCATACAAAGAAGCAATGGAGATGAATTTCACTGTCCAGTTTTTCCTCAGACCAGTATTTGAATGCATTGCAACAGGTGATAAGGAAGAATTTTGCCTGAGAAAAGTGGTAGGGCCCTGTAGTGTGAGAGGGGTTACGCTCCTTGTAAAGTTCTTCTGGGAGGGGTGATGTGGATACCCAGCATGCACTGAGAAGCAGGGAGACCACTGGAGTCAGTGACACACAAGGTACAAGGTCTGTCCATGCACCTCTCTGAAATCTTGCTCGCCTTAAACAGCAGCAGCAGCACAAGCTCTCTTAACTGAGTGCTCCATATTTCTTCTTGGGCTCAGACACGTCCCTGTTTTCTCGACATTGCCACCCTTGCCTCACTACAAACCTTCCCTTTGCAATGGGGTGTCATTGCTCAAAACTACCATATTGTAAAACGGGCTGCATAACCGCTGCGTTTCCTGACTGAGAGGAGTCACTGCCAAGGAGAAGCAGATGAAGGAGCCATACCCTGGAAAACGAAGACAGATAAATATCTGTCTTACATTAATGTGATCACTAAAGAGTGAAATACTCCTTGCTTATTGCCTTGAATCATGCAGAAGATAACCCCTGACAACCCCCTTCCTACCCATGAAGGAAGATGGGAGACTGGGATAATGACAGGGAGGATATGAGCTCAGACAGCAAACACTGCGAAAGGCAACATTCCCCATTACGCTGGCTTTCTGGGAATAGAAAGTTTTTGGAGAAGTGACCCAGATCTGTAAGTAACAAAGCATGTTCCTCAAGAAAAGACAGAAGAGCATGTTTATTTTAAAAAGGTGAAACAACCAAGGAATCTCACAAATTTTTAAATTTACAGTTAGGAGATTAAATGAAAAATATTTACAACACAATGTTCTCAGTTGGTTGTAGGAATAGCACCAGACACTAAGAACTGAAACATCAGAAAACTTACCATTTTTACCTTTTCTAGAAATATCATGGAATGGTAAAGATTTGAGTGAAGCTAATACACTGGATTGACAGCCTGTTTTATTTTAAAAAATAGCCTGTTCTGTCTGCAAGAACAGTCCCCAAAACTATATTCTTTTGTGACAGAAAGATTATTACTGTTTCATCTTTATTTCTCTGTAGGAAGAGGCAATTCATCTACAGCCAAAATTAAAGTAGTGCAGAAAAGCAATCTGTGTCTAAACTATCAAGCCAAGTAAGGCAAATCGTGATTCTTAACAATAAAAGTGAACTTTTGCAGAGTGTAGAACGTCAATGTCTTCAGTCAGACAGAGCCCTAAAGACAAGTGTCTTTAATCCTGTGGGGAAGTAACCAGCTTTTTAGAGCAACAGGAGTGCTCTTGGGGAGCATCACTCTCCTCAGACAAGAAGCTGGACCTGGGGGAATGAGCAAGATTCTACAAAGGCAGGAACTTCTGCAGGCAGCTATCAAAATCATTGTGTGTACAGTGAGTACACACACGCAAAATTTAGCCTGTAGAAAGGACTCACTAAAAAATAGTATTAGTCAAAATCCTTGAAATATGACCTTAGATGCTTAAAAATCTTTCCCTGGAATTTTCTCTGTTTTCCTTGGAAGCATGTTTTTCCTCAGAAACAATTATTCAAGATGACTTTCTCTAATTTTTAAAGTATTATACCAAATTTTCCTCAAAATAGAGAACACTGTAGATTCAAAAAGTTCCACATCTTCTAATTATGTTGCTCCCCACCCCTTGCTTATTATGATTTGCTAGGATTCAATTGCACACAAAAATGTAAGGTTTTTCTACCTATTTAAAAATTGTCCAGTGACTATGCATGCATAACAGTATCTCCAGTTTGGGAGAACAATTAAAATGCCTCAGAGTTCAATCAGTCTTCTTGGAGCTTCTCCCTAAATCCTTCTGGGAGGGTACAGATCAGTTGTTAAAAAACAAAACAAAACCAACCCAAAAAAACAAACCAAAACAAACCAAAACCAAAAAACAAAACAAAACAAAAGAAGCCACAAACAAACGAAAACACAATAACATATATTTCGTCAGACGCACTGTAATGATTATAATGCAGATTCCATCTGGATTGAACACAGACTAAGAAATTGTGATTATTGCTACACACAGGGTCAAAGTGCAACACGGCAAATTCATGGAAGGAAAATTCACTGAGAGCTACCAAATAGAAAAGTTACCACAGAGGCCTTTCTAAGCTACAAATCATAGCAGAATAGATCCATTTAGTGAAGTATCACCACATGCTTACCCTATTCTGGTTCTTCATCTTAGCTATCTACTTTAGCTCCCACTCAGAGGCCAGATTATAGGCCCAGGATCACCACAAAGCCATCTTGGTATGGTCACTGTTACATTTCACCATTTCTCAGGTAATCTAAATTAAATACACAAGAAAACTGCATGTTCTTCACTTCCAAATTGAAAAGAACCATTTCATCAGCACATAGCTGTGTAAATTAACAGGTTTTGCTGGGTAAAGCACTAACAGGCTCTTTGATATTTTTCACAACTACCATCTAAGGTGAATAATTGTGGAATCAGGCCATCTGCCAGCTGAGAAATTCTGTCACTTTTACTTTAACTGAGTACTACTTTACCTTGCAAGTTGACCTGTAATGAGATTTTGATGGGGATAGATAGAAGCTTTTCAGCCAGCCTAACTCAATGAAGAAAAATGATGGGTATGAAATTACACTTTTTTCATATCATTATCCTGTTTTTTCTACTGCAACCCTGTAGCTTGATTTTTTAAGATATAGATTTTATTAAAACTTAGGCTAATAAGAAAAAAGATTACTCCAGTAAGGCTTGCAGCACTCAATGATAGGGGAAGATTCCCTTCCAAGTTTTCCCGTAAGTGCATTTCAGAAAGGGAGTTGTGTTCCATTACCCAGAGTTTCCCACAACACCCTCAATACACCCAAAGTCTAACACACCATCACTGCCCAGCGCACAGAGTAGAAGCACACACAGCAAAACTCAGGGACTTTTCACAGAAGATCATTTGTTGGTTGCTGCCCCCTGTTTCTGCTCGGGCTCTGGTGGATCCTGAGGTTTGCAGGATGAGCAGTGCTGGAACAGCAGTGTCAGCTCAGCACGTGCTCCTTGCTAGCAAGGAGTCATCCGAAGAGCAGCCTGGCACCACCACCACACTTGCTTTCCTATGGCACAGCTGATTCGAAGACCAGTTTCCTATTTATTGTCAAGAGAGTTTCAAACTGGGGAAGGACAGATTTCAGTCCTACCACAATATTAAATAATGTAGAGAAGCATGATTATCAGCAAGAGGCCAAATTCCATTTCTTCTAACCCTTCCTAAGCTACAGAAGAAGGCTTTGAGATGAACTGAGGTTAAAATGTTTGATAGGTAATTAATTTCCACTTCTCTTCCAAAGTCTAAAATAATTATACATACAAATCCGAATATTTCATTCCCATAGGTCTGAAACACACAAACCCTACACTTTTTCTCTCTGGATGAGAAGAGATGGTCCACAGACCCTACTGCACAGCAGGAGATGAACCATCAATTCTAAAGAAGTTCTGCCAGAACTGATGGCTTTTGTAGCTTTGCAGGGGTAGTGGCCTGGGCACTGTTTCTCCTGGGCAGTGTTCTCACTACCACTAGTTGAATACCACAAGGAGTTATATACACCTTTCTCCTGAGAAATTAGACTCTAAAAAACACAATAGAAACAAGTGCAAGAAATTAACATAGCTGGTAAGAGGAAAGAGACAGGATACTATGGAAACAAGTTTATTCAGGTACAATTTTCTGGAAATACAAATACAGGCAATAGATCTGTGACGGTGTAAATATTTCCATTAATAATTGTGCAAACAGACATGCAAGTGCCTGGGTGTCAACTGGGTCCTTATTTTCTTTTTGCTTCTAAGCAGAGAGGTCTCCAGAAAGAACAATGTATGACAAAAGTGTGGCCTTCTGTTGGAGGAGAAAAGAAAATTATTTGGAGAGGACCAAGCTTTGTTTGTTTATTTTAAACACAGATCATTCTGGGTCCCTTGGTTACTTCAGGGTAGTTCTCCTATTTCAGTCTTTGTTCAAAAGGAATGTTTGGGCTGGCTGCCTTTATGTCTGTTCATCCTCAGCTCTGCCAAAATTTAGTTTTGAGCTGCAAGCAATTGACCACAGAGGAATAGGCTATCAAATAATTGATTTCTCAGAGCTTGTATGGCCTCAAACAGGTTTAGAGAGTGCTGAAGCAAGACAGAGTTAAAGGCTGTCTCTAATTCTGCAGCTCGTCAAGATGAGAGACAGCTTTATGGGCATTTCCAAAGGTATGGCTCTGCAAGCAGCCAAACGTGTGGGGACTCATAGCTGAGGCCTGGAAGATAATACTCAGTGCAGTCATTCTCCACCTTCACCGGACACAGCTTGCAGCACAGCTTTTGTTGTCTGAGCATTTTCTATTTCCTTTCAAAACTGAATAAGCAGCAGGATTTTCCTACCTCATTGCTTTAGAAACAAACGTCTGGGTTTATTTAAACACTAATACAAAACACATTATCATTATGCTTCCAAGACCAATAATTCCTGTGACCAGTATCCATTGTTTGCAGGAAAACGTGACAGAACATTTCTAAAATTTCTCAGTGGAGGGGAAAAAGATTTCCTGACCAAGTAACTATTTCAGAAATTTACCGGCTGAGTTAGCGAGGACCTTCAAGTTGCTTAGTTAAAAGGCCTGTGGCTTAGTTTGCTTAAAAAAAAAAAACACCCTAGTAACAAAATGTTGTGTTATCACACCTGCTAGCAACACCATTAGGGGATGGTCTGACAGTCCTGGCACCATGACTGAAAGGCACTTGAGCTTTTAAGGGTTTTTTTTGCAATGCTGACCTGCGAAGAATGCTATAGATTCACCTAAGGAAGCATTTCTTTGTCTATTGCTCAGGGGCATTTCAGAGTACTTATCTCAGTATCTCTAGGCTCTTTTTCAGCTATTAATAATTTCAGTAAAATGTGAAAAACTCTGCAAAAGCTCAAGGCTCTTGTGATGGATAGAAATTTTGTTAATGTATGAATTAACTATACATGTGGTTTTAAATTCAATTTAAGCCTGAAAATCTAACCTTGGGGGTTTGAAATAATGGGACATTAACTTCACTCCCTTTTACAAGCTACCATGAAACATAAGTAAATGACAAAGATGAATAAAATCAGAATGATAAATGTTTTCTAGTTAGTATTTTTTAAAAATAATGTTATTGCCATTGAAAACCCAAGTGAAATGAATTCGGTCATTCCAGCTTAGTCCCTGGTGGACAATAGTCCACATTTCAAAAGCATCACACATAATTTGGCAAAATTGGCAGCTTTGGCTCAGATGTGGCTTAGGGCTGAGTAAGCATGCAATTCCCCTAGTGAGAGTGCCCCTTTCCTTGAGGGTTAAGGTCAATGGCTAGTCACTGTGGGGTAGGAAGGTTGATATTGTCTGCTTGTATTCATCTCAACTACAGCCTCAGAATTCCAGCTGCTGGTGATGCACAGCCTCCCAGCGCCAGCAAATATATTATACTCTTCCCTTAAATATACATGCACCTTCCCTCTCTTCCATTCTCCCAGATAAAACACGTACCTTCCCTTTCCAGGACAGACAGCCCTTCAGTCAGTTTTATAATCTTCCCCCTCCTCCCCTTCCCATCCCACAGTAATATTTCACCTTATACTAGATTTAAAAGATTGCCCATTCTTGACCCAGAATACAGCTGGGCAATATACTAGTTTAATGGCAGGAAAACAGGGGCATCAATGGAAATTATAGAAAATCAAATTGAACAGATGTCAGGAAGCACATCAGGCATTGTAAATGTGAGGGATGCCCATCAGACAAGGTTATGAAGGTGAAAAAACAGAACACGTAAAAAAAGCAGAGCAAGAACAAGAAACCCAGCCCTCCCCCAGCTGCCAGTGACATGCTTTAACTGATGCGTTGGGAAGGTTATTCTGTGCCAGCCTTCAAAGTGACACTGGAATATACTGGCTTGTGTGGTTATAAAATATGATAAACAAGTGTTACAGTAACAATATTACAAAAAATAATTTTTAAAAATCCTTAGTCTCATAAAAATGTATTAATTAACTGATTTGACTATGGATTTATATCCAACCCTGAAAGCATTGAGATATCTCTGATTTCTCAGGAATTTTCCACTGATTTTAACCTAAAGAGGGACAGATTATTTTTTCCTCCAAAGGTATTCAGACATTTAACTCAGCAGATTGTGTCCACTGGGATTTTAAGAGCCTAGACGTGTAATTCTTATTAGTGACAGTTTTGAAATGCCCACTGTCATCTCATCAGCATTCTTGGCATTTAAATTACTTTACAGAATTGGTTTAAGAATTTTTGCCTTTATTATGGGATCTAAGGAAAATTGTAGAATCAGATTCAAATACTAGTAGTGTACATGAGCTCCTTTCCCTTCAATCGGGCAACTCCACTCATTGAAATGATCTAACACTAGCACAGCTTTTGCTTTCTTCCATCTTACTAAGTCAAATTTATCTAGAACAGTCAGTTCAGGCTTTGAAAAAGAACAAATAGACGTTGCTCCATATTTTGAGACAATGAGTGTCTCACTGAAAGTAGTGTTTAAGTCACGCGGTATCTTTTTTCATAAGGTTGCCAAATCACATTATATTGCTTAGAATTTTCTGTCAATACCTATGCTTTTTAAAAGACTATGTAATGCACATGAGAATAATTTGTTCAGTCTCTGTGAAGAACTGTATTAATACACATATATGACAGAAAAATAATTTAAATTGCTTTAACAAGAAATAATATCTTGCTCAAGTAGCTTTTAAAACACCTTCTGCTAATTCAGATGCTTATTTTTTTCAAATAAATGAAGAAATAATTACCATATGGTTTTCCTACTCCATGCTATTAAAACTTGATCAAATTGTTCCCCTAACAGAAGGTAATTAGGGAATTTCATTCCACCCCAACGTGAACCTGTGCCACCCCACACCTGAGCCTCAGGGTGCTCAGCTGGAAGGCAGGTAGACATAGGTAGGCACTGAGGACTGATGGCCCAGACACACTGAGAGCAAACAGGGCCATGTGAATCTCTGCCTACACAGGTCAAGGATGTCTAAATAGATCAGAAAAATTTATGTTCGTTTTAGACTACAAATTTGCTCCTGCAGGCCCTGGCATACAACTCCGGGTTGCTTGCAGTGAAGTTCAGGCACAAGAGTTTATTAAGGCCCTGTGGGACCTGGCAGGAATCAAACAAAGTTTGAAAGCAGCACTACTTATCTATACGCATTTAAAAATATGTAAATTATACTTCTGTGTGAAAAGGTATCACCAGTCACCGATCAGATGCTCTTGCTGAAAAGGCTTTTTAGTTTCTCTACATATTGAGCAGCACTGTGTCCATGCTCATTCTCACTGCTTATAGTCAAATGCCCTTGACTGTCACTTGAGCAGTCTTAGATGACAACAGTTCCACAAAATACACACTTTACTAGTTTTGGTTATTTCAGAGTAATGAGACACAGGAAATTAAAGAAAAAGACAAAATCGTACAAGAAAATTTGGCCAGAAAGTTCCAAATGCAACAGTTTCAAACTTTTCTTTAAAGCCAAAATGCTTTGAAATTACCAACAGAAGTTTCCCTTAATTGAAGATGTAGTCAAGTAATGTGCTACTCAGGTCTCAGTAGGAAGTTATTGTACAGAGATTATTAAGGTTTAAGTGCACTGAATCATCCCAGAGCACTTCCCTTTCCACCAGGCAAATCTACCTCTTTGCTAGAAATGAGACTTGCCAAAATTGGGACATCTGACAAATGACATCTCTGAGATCAACATGAGGAAGTGTTCTCAAGAACACAACTTTTTCTCCCAATCAAGTTCAAAAATCTGCAAAAAGATCTGTTTACTATCCCAAGGTTGAAGGTTGCTATCCACCTTGCCCATCATTTTGTTCATTACTTCAATTTCTTAATTGTTTGAACCAAGTCAGGCCAGCTCATCTTTAATTGGAATAAAGAGTTAATCTTTTATACAAAGGACCCAGCTGAGTCTTTGTATGTGTTTGAATGTGTAAAGGGCTTTTGGCAGTTTAGAGTATGTGTGGTGTTAGCAGGATTTAGCTCATTAGCAAACCACAAAGGCTCTGCTGACACTGTACTCTGGGTAAAATACATGAGGCCAACCTACACCCTGTGGACATGTACAGCATAACTACATAATAAACAGGCATTTATTAATAATTTTATCTGTCACACTTGTAGAAGGAGAGGGTAAGAAGTCAAAAGCTGTCATATGTTGCAACTAAAGAGGCATAATTAAAATGATAAGTGTCATGTGATTACAACCCTTGAAGAATTAATCTAGCATGAAACAACAATGGTACAAATACAACAGCATATGTTCCAAAAATTAATTTCACATAATAGGCAGCTGATGTAAGCATTTAGACCCAATTATGTATGGTCATACAATAGCAGCTGATGCATGGAAAATCCCTTCTATGGTATATACTAGAATAATCCCATTATAAATGAATGAATGGAAAGACTCCTTTACAGTCTTTGCACTAATGTGTACTTACAGACAAATCAGAATTTATGGAAATATTTTGTAGCTTCAACTTCTCCACTCATTTGTTTCCAAGGTTTAACTTTTCAAACCAGATATTTTTCCCCCCAGTATTTCAGACCTTTGGCTGTTATGCAGAAGGAGGATTTATGGTGACAGCAGTTACAACCTACATATTTGTTTAGCCTCAATTTTAAACAATTTAAGCAAATTAATTTCCTAATTTGTACTTTATGCAAATTAGACTTCATTCCTAATATTTTTCTACCCAATTCTCCCTCTGAAGTTGAATCAAACAGAACACTTCAACCTGCAGAAGTCAGAATTGAAGAGGCTAACCACCAATGAACGTGGTAGGATAAATCTTGAATATGTTGGCTGTACTTATATTATATTTGCTTGAATACTATGATTAGGATTTTTCCTCATAGCCAAAGTGTGAACAGTTTGTACATAAATCAAGGATGTTTGTGTTTCAATTTACAATGACCGTGTGCACATGGGCTCTGCTCTGTTTCTCTATTGACCTCAGCTCTGCTTGCGTGCAATGCAATGTCGCATCCCAAGTTTCAGCTTGAGAGCACAATGTGCATCCAAAGTTTTAAACCTGGAAGCACTAATAAGAATTCAGATGCACACAGATTACCTCCTGACAATGACAGAAATAAACTTATTCCAGAGAGAAACTGAATTTATTGATTAAATTTTGGCCCTGAAATCACTTTGGATGCTTGTAAGGTCAATCACAATGACCTACCATATGTTTCAATAGCCTTCTGTTCTCTTTCAAATTGCACAACTTTTAGTTATGAAGCTGTGAACATTTCTATTGCTACCACTGACCAATGATACTTCATATGTTTCTGCTTAGAAAAGCTAGAAGCCAATTACATTCACTGTCTCTCTAGAGTCATACAAGAGAAGTCATTCAAGAGAAGTCATACAAGAGAAGTCATTCACTGTCTCTCTAGAGTCATTACAGTCATTAAACAAGAGAAGAAACAATAGAAGTATTATAGAACTGTGACAAGTAAACAATGTTATCTTCTCCCTGGAATTAATGTTGAACTGTAAAGGAAAGTAGTCTGAGTGCCATGCTGGCAAAAAAAAAATTCAGAGGTAGAAACAGACATGGAATTATCCATTCAGCTGATCACATAAAAGTGTATCTGATAAATAAAGAAAAAGACAACACTTAATGAAGTCCTCAGTAAAGAGGAAAAAAATTTACGACTTGTCTCCAAGAAGTCATTTGCAATGTATGCTGGTTGTTGTTTTACTTGGGTACATATTCTGTTCTTTCAGTGTGCTGAAGAATGAGAATGAATACATACAACTCATTAAGCTGATTATTAACACAGTTCTTATGGACTAAAAACACATCTGTACTTTAAATAGAAGCAGCAAGAGGCAGCCAAGATTAACAGCGAACTATATTTTTTTAGTAGACAAACTCAATGACAGAACTGTAAGTCCTTTTTGAGAAAGTTAATAAAGTGTTATATCACTGGGGAATGCAATGTTTTGTTGGCATCAGTGAATTTCCAGGTGGACACTGCAGCCAGGACCCAGGTGTGCTTTCATCTGTTACCTAAGTAGAGCTAACCCCAAAAGTTTCATAACGAGGAAGCAATAGATTTGCACTCAGGGGGGTGCACTGAACCACAGGGAAGCAGCTTACTACTTTGGGGACTGGTGGATTGAGAATGAAATGAGAAAGATGAAATAAAACACAGAAGTACCACAGCTTTAAAAAAACCACAAAAAACCAACACAACAAACCAACAAAAGCCACCAAAAATTCCACAACAATACATTTCCTATCACTCAGAAGAGGAAAAATAAAAAAAAAAAAAACCAAATTGGTGGGAAATAAAAACACTTGAGAGAAAAACAAAATCAGAGAAGGCCAGACACTAGTTGTTTATCTGGAATAGGAAAGGAGAGCTTCTGTTTAAAGTTAATGCATTTACCCAGATTTTGGAACTCCACTTGAGATTTAATTCCAGCCTTTTGTAAATTATTGATTAATTAAGGTTCTAAAAGCATTGACAAAGGCAAATGACACAATACTACTTTAAGAGACTACTAGTAACAAAACCAGCCTTGCTTCCTGAAGGCAACTGTTAGCACCTACCTTCTCTTGGGAGAATACCCTAAAAATGACACTTGCTTTCAACATAAAATGTGTAAACACACTGCTTCTGGCAAACTGTGCAAGCTGTGCTGAGGCAAAAGCCACATCAGGGTTTGTGCCCCAAGACAAGGTGCTCACAAGAGCAGATCTTTAAGACATCATCTCTGTGCAGAACAGGAAAGGCAGTCCTCCAACAGAGACCCACCAGGCTGCTGGGCTCTGCAACCTCATAAACCACAGGATGAACCAGGGAATCGGTCCAGTATCCACCAACAGGATTGGTCCTGTCGGGACCCATTCTGCCAGGAAGGGATTATTTGACCTTGTTTATATCCTTTCTACCCTGACACGCCTTTAAAGAGAAAATCTCTACAAGGGCTCATGTACTAATATAGACATGGGTCCTATTCCTGTGTAGAGAGAAGTTCATGGAAGCCCCTATAAATGGGATTAGCCAAGGATCCATTCTAACTCCTTCAATTTTGAGCTATTTTTTGTTCAGTAGACACAAAGTAGCTCATTACCAAAGGCTAAAGGGAGTTTTTCCTATTGCACCCTGCCCCGCTCAGGATTTGATGCATGTGATGGTGCAGTGCAGGGCTGTGTGTGAATGGTGAGTACAGGTGACCTGGCAATGGGTTTGATCATTTAAGTGCCTCAGCCTCAAAGTTAAGGAGACACTGCACACAGGTATTCCTGAATGAAATCTTATCTTTACCAAACAAGCACACACATTTGGACCTGGAACTAGTAACAGCTGTACCTAAGCGAATGTTATTAAGAAAGGAAATAACGAATTGGGAAGTATTTGAAGTTCTGACCTTTCACCCCCAGCACTATGATTCAAGCTAACCCTGAAGACCTGAGTATGATCTATCAATGATTTCTGGTTTAGATCCCCAATAGTTAATTTGTTTCACACTGGGAGAAGTGGTTTGATATGGTTTAAAAACTGGACTGCTAGTAACAGCACATTACCTATTTGTGCAAAACCATGCACACAAGCTTGTGTTAAGCACTGAATAAAATAGCAATATACACAAGACTCAGGAAACACTAAATTGAAAAACAGATATGATTTTTGAGAATAGGAGTTAGATTAAATTATTTTTTTTCTCAGTAGAAAAGTCTCAAGTGAATGAGCAACAAAGTATCACTGGACTCCTTGCCATTAAAATTAAAGTAGTATCTAATGAATTTACAAGTAGTGGACACTTCAAAGGCCACTTTATTACATCTTTCAAAAATATTGCTCCATTAGAGATGGATTTTATCAGTTAGAAGGGTGGCATTACTCAGTATTAATGAAATATAGCAGAACACTTGAGGATGGACATATTTAATTTTAAATGAAATAATTTTATATGTTTTCATGGATAATAAAGAACATTCCCTCTGAGTGGGGAAAAACGCTAAGGAGCCAGAGGTTATGGGAGGATCATTTAGTGATGTTGTAAAATCCTGGCAGCACCAAAGTGGTAATAAGTACTACATGTTCTCTTCTTAATAATTATAGAAAGACTACACACCAGAGCTTCATTCATGCAGTTCACTTTATCTCCATTTAAACTGAACAGATTGTTTTCCTTGCTTCTCCTCAAATTTTGATGTTAAGTAAATATTTAAATTTTTCTTTGTCTACATCATAAAACTTCTCAAATTATCTAAGCAGCCAAGATGAAGGGATAATGTTTTATCAGCAGCTTTCACCCACCCTCTTGACTGTTGTTTAAGAAGAATTCTGAGATAGAAATGAAAGGCTATTACACTTGGACAACCTTAATTCTTCAGGGAAAGATGCAGAGTTTAATAACAGCAGTCAGCCATCTGTTACTCCCAAGGTTTGTATGCAGATGGAGCTGCCTTGCAATTGTGTCAGCTCAGAGACAGCAGATATCCCTGCCAGGACTGTGAAAAAACCCTGCCAGGACATAATCCCTTCTCACCAGCAGTGCAGGCTCAAGGATCACTGGGACTCTGGGTGCCACTGCTGTGAACCTCTCATCTTCATTAATATGGCTGCATCCAGGCTGTAATCTCACATTCTAAGGGATAGAATAAGTTGGATTCTCATTTTAATGCCATGAGTTTAAAGCGAAGTTAACAGATTAAAGGTTTTTATTACTTTCTTAAGTTTAGCAAGTAACTGTCCACATGGCACAGAGCATGTCAGTTGGGAATGGAATGTTGTAGGAGACACGTACCAGTTTTCCCACAATTTTATTGGTTGTTAGAAGGAAAGGAGGTGGCAGGCTGGAAGCCAAGTTCACACTGCAAAGAGATATGGATACACTGGAGGCAGTCCAACAAAGGGTGACGGGATAGAAAGGGCAGGGTCTCTTCTCTAAGGAAAGGCTGAGAGATCTGGGGCTGTTTAGCCTAGAGAATAGGAGTGGTGGGGAATCAATGTATCTAAATACCAGAGGGGACTGAGCCAGGTCCTTTCCAGTGGTGCCCAGTGACAGGACTTGAGGCAATGGACAAAAAACAAACACAGGAGGTTCTGTATGAACATCAGAAAATAATTTTTTATTGTGAGGGTGACCAAACACTGGAACAGACTGCCCTAGGAGGTTAAGGGATTTCCATTCATGGAGATATTCCAAAGCCACCTGGACCCTGTCCTGGGAAACTGGCTCTAGATGGCCTTGCCTGAGCAGGGAGATTGGACAAGACCATCTCCAAAGGCCCCTTTCAACCTGAACCATTCTAAAATTCCAAGATTAATAAAGCTTGCTTAAAATTTTGATATAAGTTTATATTCATTGGGAATTCAGTTGTCAGGAACAGAGTCCTACACACTGGATGACAGTTTGAGAAAGTGCTTTACCCAAGGAGGCATTGCATGTTTACTCATACAACCTCCTAGAGCTTTTTGATGCCAATATTTCCAGCAAAGAGATCTCTGTAGACCATGAATAGAAAGAGGTGGAAATGTCTTTTTCCTGAGATTTCTTAGCTGTAGTCAGTACATGTTTCTGAGAACATTAAGCTGAGGGTCACAGCGCTGGTCTATTTCCCCTTCCCACAGATTTCCCACAGAAATACTGGAAGCTTTTTTTTCTTCAGGTTTACACATTTACATTTTTTTCATCAGTAGTAACACTGTTGGGGATGCTAAGGGAGCAATAAGAAATTTTCTGGGTTTTTACACCTTTGCATCCATACAAAAGATCCTGTGTACTGTATCATTTAAAGGCAAAGAAACTCAGGAATGCCAAACTTGAAGGGACAACTCATAGGAAAGGGGAATAAAAAAGTTATTCTCATCCTTTAATTTTTTTTAATTGATTAACATCAAATAAAGATTACTGTTACAAGGCAGAATTTGGATCTGAATTGATTGAGGTAACAATAAGAACCTGTGATATTTGAACTTCAGTTTTTCTAAGGTTTGTTCTAAGCCATACTGGTGTTCTGTAAAGAGGATCTGGAATATCCTATTGCATTTTCACTTGCTTCTTGAAATAAGAAGACATAAGTCAATGTCCCTTTTCAAAGTGTGGATGCCAACACAAAATATCACACTGCAACATATTAAAAACAGATTGCTGTATACAACACTAAACAGATTTATTTTTCAATACTGAGACAGCAATTGTGATCCTAGACACTTAGGGGACAGCAAACACTGAGTTCCAGGAGTAACAGAAGCTAGTGAATGAGCTGCAATTTAGTATTTCCCCAAACCCTTGACAAAGCACTGAAGCAGCATCCTCCTGTAGGTTTGGGAAAGGAGTAAATAAAATCTCTATTCATTTTGTGCTGTTGGTCTATGAAGTGCAGATGATTACCATTGCCTTCTGTAAGCCAGAGAGATATGAACTTCATTTGACATTCTGAGATAGTTTAAGTCAATATTATCATTGAATGATACCCATTGATCAACCAAGTGAAGCAGCAAAAAAATGGGTTCCAGCTTTAGGAAAAATTAGCTTGGGAAACTGCAAGCCTGGCTTGACCTGGCTCAGCAAAACTGAATTCTTTGTGCATTGACTGGGTTGTAACTGCAGCCTGCGCAGCCAAATTCAGACAAGTATAGCTTAGATTTAGAAGCATGCTGCAGTTAAAACAGCTTCCTGACCAAGATTTCACTTAGTGAGGTCAGTAGTTGAAGCTTGACCTGGCTTGAGTGGACTGAGCCAATAATAAGGTTTGATATAGTTATGTGGTCAGACAAAACACTAATTAATTACAGCCCTGCCAGAAGCTTGACTTTCTAATGAGAGGTTGGTTGTAGCATTACTGTTTCCCTAATCTCTCTTGCTTTTTGGTTTAACACACTTTAATGGAGAAGAAAAATAGATTAGAAGTAAGGAGGGGAAAGCAAATGAAGCAAAGGATGGAACTGAATCCCAGCTGGTCCAGAGAGTGCACAGTGGTAGATGCACCTTCTAAACCAAGAGCTGCTCTTTGTGCTGACTGCCCAGATCTGCCTCACAGACAACACTGTAAAGCTTTTTATAATACCTTTATGGTACACAGATGGCTTATTCCTTGAAGCAGCAGGGAAAAAGGTCTATAATAAATCATCACACAGGGCTCCTTTAAGGTATGTGATAAGTATGGTGAACTAGGACTGAATTCTGGATAATAGTAGTGAGCCAGGAAACAAAAATAGTGGTTACATAGCTCAAATTAATGTATCCCTTTCTGTAACCAAAAGTGCACTATGGTAATTCATTAGAAACATGGATATTTCTTTTAATTTCTTTCCTGCTGCACCCATGAAGATGACAACTATTGATCAAGGGCTGTCCTCAAGTAAAGTCATTTATTCATGTCCCACTAAAATATATTGTAGCCATTTATTACCAGTTAAATAAACTTCCAGTAATTTTATCCCCATCTAAAATAAGTGTTCTATTCTCAGCTTTCATTTGACTTTGCTGAACAGAGGGAGATTTCAAGAATTATCAATAGTGTGGGTCCCTAGCTGTAACAAATAACTACCACCAAGAAAGCTATTTTTATACAACAGGCACTGGACTAGAGGTGTTTTTTTCCATTTGGTACAGGTTATATATTGCCTTCATTACCACAGCATCCAGGCAGCTTTCATTAATACATGAACAAACAGCACTAACTTGCTACATGCACTTGGCTCCTCTGAGCATCTCCCAGGAGAAAACTGTGTATTCAACATGTGCATGCAACATGAGTTCTCCTTTGTTCATTATTGACTCTCTTTACCAAGATGATAACAATAATCTATTGGCCTGCAATCTTAAATATTCATAATCAAGTGTTTTATCAAAATTACATCCCATTATAATCTTAGCTTTAGAAACAGAAAGAAAATTCAGTCACATTTTCTAATTTTGCCCACTGTTTAAAGAAATTTCCCCCAAATTTAACTTGCTCCTCAGAGTCAGCTGCCATGTCCTAGACTCATCTTTAGATGTTTCTTGTCCTGAAATAATTGCAGTAACAATCTCTACAGAGAGGGGAGCCCATTATTCACATTTACAGGCTATTTAAACATTGTCAGCATTAGATAAATGACAGCATGTGCTCGCTGCTGTACATGAGCCCCAACCCTGAGTCAGGGGCCCAAGCCTCACTCTCTGATTCTGCTTCAAGTCAAAGCACTGCTGCCCTGACTTAATCCAGAAAAATATTTAAAACATACATTTCAATTTTGGGCACTTTATTCAAATCTGAAGGCAACTAGTGACAGAAACACCCTAGAAGATTGATACGGTTTGAAGCATGTTATGTATGGCTTTGCTCTTCAACTTGCAAGTAATTTGTAAAGCGGGTCTGTCCTGACTATGAAACATCGTATCAGTGTGATTGGAATCAATAGTTCCTGCACTGTCATTTGTCACATATTTACAAGCCTGAAAAATAGTTCATTTTGTCCTGATCCTATAACTCAAAAGATTGAATCAGAACCCTGGAGGGACCTTCGAGTGCGACACATTCATTACTGGTCACTAGTCTTTGGTGACGCTGCGATCGCCGCCGCACCAGAGAGGGAGCACGACGTAAAATTAAAACATGCTCCTGTATGTGTTATCTGTTCTGGTACATTAAAAACCTGTTGTTAAGTCGTATCTCTACTGTTTTATTGTAGTGAACTTAAGAAGCAAATTTATTTGCACTGTACATTGCTTTTAAGTTTTAATTGCCCTTTTTAGAAGAGCTTTCAGAATTTTTGCCTCAACTTTTTAACATATTGCGGGTCCTGCAATAGTTTTAGGAACAAGACCCATGACATAGTCAAATTCATTTACAATTTCTCTAAACTTTTCACTCTTCAAATCAGTTTTTATGGACAAAAATTGTTTGAAACTTTCTTTCTTGAAAGGTTTTTGTCATTCACCATACATCATCCCCAAATGCTATACTTTGAAAGCTTGGCCAAGCAGCTGAACTTCCCCTTCAATCTCAAAGGCTAAAAAATGATTTATAGCCCTTAAGAGAGTGTGGTGCAAGTTCACCGCCATGAGGAAACACTCACTTTGCCACAGGAAGAACCTCAGATTCACTTTCCCAGATCATCTCCATGTTCTAAGAACTGCCAGGATCTCTGTGCTGTAACTCTGAGCAGGAGGCAGAGAGATTCTGTACCAACCTTATGTTAAAACGTGAACCCTGATACCCTCTGGGATACCTCATCCACCTCCTGCTGCTCAGCCTGGAAGCCATCCTCTGTCCTGGTCTAGCCCACTGAACAGCAGGGATCACTAAGTCACAGTCCTTGCAGCTGGGGACAGCTTCTCATGCTTATACAGCTAAACCAGCATCCAGGGAACACAAGTCCATTTCCCCCAGTCCTCTCTCACTCTGCATATTTGGGCAAGTATTGTTTATTAGGGAAGAAAAACCCCTAGCATGGTCAAAAATTCAAATATCAAGGTTATCAAAGTATGAAAGGCAATATTGAGAGCCTGTGCTCAATCATTGGTTAGACATATGGTCTACAAATACACACGTGGCCTAGGGTGATAACATTTCACTGTTGTGTAGTTTTCTGGTAAACCACATTTCCTGATAAAATGGTAATTTCGAAACATTCCATCAGATCTAACAATAATGCAGTAAGAGAAAGTGTCACCTATACCTAGGAAAAAAAAAAAAAAGCAGAGTATTAGCTCTTGGATGAGATCTAAAAAGAGAATCTGAGTCTTTGTATCAACAAAGAATTCAGTCACCATTCCAGCAAAAAGTTCTCTTGAAGTTATTATCTCTGCAAATTAACAAACCATCAGACTCACTTTTCAGAGTATGCAGCATAAGACTGTGTAAGAACCCCAGTTACAGTTATTCTGCTTCCCAGTTAATGCATCACAAAGACATGAGAAGAAGCAGTATCTGGAGAGGCTGGATTAATAGAACCTAAAATACAATTTCAGTAGAAAGAGGACAGATTTAGCGAAAATACAATTTCAGGAAAGCTTCGCTTCACTTCTGATACATATCGGACAATCTTCAAAAGTCAGGCAACCATTCCAATGGTGTCTCATGAGAAAAAACCCTCTAATCAGTAATGTGAGCCAGGATTCCCAGGGCAGACTTTGCTGTGGCCCTCTCAAGTTAGGTTATATCAGGGGGAAGGAGCACTTTCTTTCTCCAGCTGGAACTGTTAAAATACATTGGTAACAGTAGTACTTAACGTTACCTCAAAAAGTTTTGAGAATTCAGTAGTAAAAATCACTTTGGTTTTCAACTTTTACTTGTTGTCATCACAGGGTGCATAAGGCTATATAACATTTTTTACAGTATTCTATAGCCCTGTAGTAGTATTTTGAGTGCAAAAAGAAGAAGGGTAAGCAGAAGTTTCCACATGAAAGATACAAGAGGACAACACCTCTGATGGCTCACACAGATTTGATTCATTCTGTATTTCCACAGATACAAAAAGACTCCTCAGGGATGTTGGGGGCACTAAGAAAATATGAAGAAGCACAATAAACACACTTATGACTAAGAAAAGAACAGAAACAAGCCAGTGCAATTCCTGGACCAATTAAGGCAGATTATCCAGACTTGAAATGGAGTAGAGAAAGAAACCATCATGAAAGGCAGGTTTGCCATTTTACTCCACTTTCCCTCTCATAAGGATAGGGGAGAGTGGCCACACCCTCTCCTCTTCCCTCAGCATTCCATCTTGCCTTGTTGGTGTTTATTCTTTCACCAAAATAGCACCCAGTAATCCAGAATATACTGCATCTCCAGCCCTGCCATGGGGCTTCCCCTTTCCCTCCTCTCAGCAAGATTTCCCAGCCGGTGCCAGCGACTTCCCACTTCCTTCACCATACTTGCCAGCTCCCTCTCTTGCCTTTACAATCTTTTAACTGCAGTCTTGGTGGGGAGTAGATAAAAGTCCTCTTGCTATATTCCTTCTGTTTCTCTCCTCTCTTTTATTTCAGTCTTTTTAGCTCCAAGCACATGTGCTTGCCCGTCTTCCTCCCCCCAAACTTCCAAAAATCTTTTTCTTTCAGCCCTTCTATTTTTTGTTGGATTTCAGACACACTTCTCTTAGCATCTCCCCAACCCTTGAGGCCATCTTTATGGGTCAGCCTTGTCCTTTTGTTTTTCTCCCAGAGGTGACAAGCAAGTCTCAGAAAAGAGACAAGGTGACTGTTACCAAATATTAATTCCAAGAATTCTCAGGTACTAAGGTGCTTTTAGCTCAAGAGATAAAAGTATAACTTTCAAACATAGAAATCTTTGTATTTCTGCTAATTCTGTAAAACTTCTGCTGTAGTTTTGTATTTTACACTGACAATAACGATTTCTTTAAAATCCCATGTGTCCACAATAAGAGCACTTCTTCTTGCAGCTAAGTAATAACAGAGTGCCAGGATAAGGCCTATTTGTTATGTATAAACCAGACAACCCAGAAACTTGCCTTTCAAGTCTGAGCTGGGCAGTCTTAGTCAAACAGGTAACAACCTGCAGGCCACAGGGTGCTGCTCAATATGCAACCAGTGCTAGACATGCACCCAGCAAATTCAGAGCTAGTAGGTCACAGAAAGAGGGTAAATTAGATGTACCTAAAGTGCTGGGAGTTTGTCAAAGTTAATTTTATCCTTGCAGTGATGTTCAGAGCCCAAAACCAAACCTTGCTCTACCTGATTCCAGAGGCAGAGTTTTGCCTCTTCCTCACCCCTTCAAACCACATTTATGCATATCCTTCTTGTATTACTTGTCATTTGTCAAAAAACATTAATAGGATTTAGAGCCTATAAGCTTTTCTTAATCATCACTCGTGTTAATCTGCACACTTCCTAGTTCTTCATCTGTTAGCCTTAAACATCTGATGCAGTTTAAGTAAATCTCCACCATCTTCATTTGTAAAACCAGATGCAAAACAGTTAATAACTCTGCCGTTTAATATCTTATCCCTTAATCTGTACTATAGCATCAACCCCTAAGAAGATCAGGGTTTTTTAATATTTGCCTCCTGACTTTACAGCAAACAAGGACTCTAGCAACAGGTGAAATGCCTTATTTTAATTATACCCCATTGCTTCTGAATTCCTGACCATTTACTTTTCAGAAGAAACATCCAAGAATATAAAATTAAGAAACCAAAGCAGGAGAAGGGTACCGCAGCCAGGGATGTGGCAACACAGTCCTGTTTCCTATATTTTCACTACATTCTCTGTACTCTTAAATATTTTCTATCATCAATTGTCTCACTCTTCTTCATCGTGGAGGTGCACACTCCTTCAGTCCAGGAGGATTCAATTATACAAACCAAATCAGAGGTGAGCACCCACAGCACCCAACAGATCTGTGTCTCAGCTGCTCTCCTCAGACAGCCAAGCAGGCACTGCACACCACTCTGGCTTTCAAGTGTCCTTCTGCAGTCCACCATGGAAAAGCATATGATGGCACATTATCCTTTTATCCTCCTTTGTCAGTACAGCTCCTTGAAGTATTTCTCTTTCTGTCCCAGAGTCATTACAGTCACTAAGCTCATAAGCTACACAGAGAGAGCTCCTACTGGAGGATGGAGGAGACAAGAGGCTGCTGCTCGCTTCAGTCGTGATGGCCTCGGAGTCAGATGAAGAGCCTCAGCCCTCATGCAGCCGCATGGCCTGGCAGCAACAGCCAGGAAAAGCTGGGCTTGCACAGCCCTCCTTCGCAAAACCAAGCTCTGGCTTCTCTGTGGCAGGGCGCAGCAGCCACCCCTCACTGTGGGACCCACCGAGGCCGGCCTGCCTGCGCGCTGCACAGACAGACCATTCCTCCAGGGCACAGGCCAGCTCCCCAGTGCCACTGCCAGCCCTGCTCTGGCAGGACAACAGCACCCCTGCCCTTGTGCCTTTTGGCAGCCTCAGGAGCACACAAATCCCCATGCCGCATCGCCAGGTCTCAACCACATCCCCCGGAGGGGCTCTTCCCTGTAGCCTCCCTCAGGTGCTCAGCAATGTTGACAGGGAACACCTCTGGAGGCCCATTAGCTCATTGGCACTTCCTAACAAGGTGTTCAGGAGAAGGATTGTGACCTGTGCTTCTTTTTTAAATTTTCTTTAAAGAAACTAGTGTTTTGAAAATATCTGAAATGTAGAAGTGTGTTAGTGGGGGTGGCACCAGCTCTGTGAACAGGTGAGGCTGATGAACGTGCAGCAAGTCTGGCTGTCACAGCAAGGAGCATTTTATCCTGTGCATTGCTTTCAAGATGCAAGATTTTCAGTTATACCTCCCTTAAGAATGAAAACTTTTTAAGTCAATGTCATCATTGTGGGACAATATGAGCAGCTGCTGCAAGACTGTTATAAAAATGGCTGAAGATGGCTGTTAATATCCTCTTGGCACATTTAGAAAGAATTTCCTTTTCCATACTCTTCTCTCTAGTTGGTATCAATAGTAAACCAAGCAAGTAGAAAAGAATATTAGTTTTGTCTGAAATTGTCAAGAAACATGAAGATTCTTGACATGAGAAGTAGTCTAATAGAGATATACACTCATATCCCCACAGAAAAATGTCATCAATTCCTGACACAGGAAAGGAAATATTAATACTGTTAGTTAAAAATAGCTTCTCAGAGTTATTACAGACATAAAAGTGACCTACTAACTTTTTTTTTCCAATTGAAAAGTGTTTTCAGTAACATCTGATCTAATATTTTGGACAGTAGATGATTGCTCTGGGGAAAAAACCTAGCAATGATGTCCACGGTACTGATGTATCTGCATAAAACTCCTTTTTATGGAGAAGCAGAGCACTCAATTCATCAAATCACAAATAGTTGACAAGTCTTAACAATGGCAATCATACAGCCAGACAGCCAGAAATTCAACACCCCCAAGCAAGCTAACACCAACCCATGAGTAAGATGTATTACTTACATCAGTGCTTTCTCTCAGTGTGAACTATTTTCTTTTACCAGCTTTAGCTGTGATTTCCTGTTCTTCACATCTGTGGAAGATTTTGTAGAGTATTTAATGAAAGCAGAAGCAGTGGAACGGCTGTC
Source organism: Donacobius atricapilla (assembly GCA_013397315.1). Taxonomy (NCBI): domain Eukaryota; kingdom Metazoa; phylum Chordata; class Aves; order Passeriformes; family Mimidae; genus Donacobius; species Donacobius atricapilla. The sequence continues at coordinate 253,714 of WBMY01004226.1, forward strand.
CCATGCCCACACGTAGTCTGGGTGGGGAGGGAGGTTTTGATGAACCTGGGATGATGGGAGGAGGCTGTGACCACTCCTTCACTGCAGCCCTTCCTGACTTTAGATTCTGGTCACAAGCAGCCCCTCAAGGGTGCCAGCAAGGGGTATTTTGCCTGCACTTACTGAACCTCCTCTATTTTCTTGTGACCACAGTGATAAAGCTGTGATCACTGTCATCATGGTATAATTACAAATGACATGATACTTGCTATGGGATGCCTAGTATTTGCAGAAGTAAAAAAAAAAAGGGTTTTTTTGAGATGACCAGATAGCCTAAACCAGTCAGGTATTTTTTTCCTTCCCTTGCAACTTCAATAAAAACAGAGCCAATGGGATTCAAAACCTAAATTTTGTAATGTGTCCCAGCTGAATGAGTAAAGGTCATTTTTAGTAACAAAGGTCCATGTGATCAAGTGGCCTATGGCCATCTGGGTGGATAAGGAGCTGTGGTCAAGGACCACGGCCACAATGCTAAATGCAAGTGTAAACCTTGAGGTTTGGGAAATAGGATGGGGCAGTGTCAAGACTGATTCAATCCATGCTCAGAAAATGCCATAACCTGCTCAGTTCAGCCAGCCTACAGAGGAGTGGTACCTGCTGAGATATGAACAACATCTTCTACATGCATCTGACTTCCAGACAAGGCCAAGTGTCACAGCAAAGCCTCACACTACATATTGCAGCTATCAAATTCCCAGTCACACTTTCCAAATTACAGATTTAGATAGAATATTCAACAAGTCGAGTGGAGGGAGGGGGCATTCTCTCTCAGGTTTTGGTAGCAGGACAGGGAGGTGATTGGATGTAAGAATGTCAGGACTCAGAAAGCAACTTCTTTTCATATGCAGTAAACCAGACAGGAAACCCCCCCAGGGGACAAAGCAAGTAGAAGTGTACTCTCCACATTGACTGATGAGGAGTCTACAATACCTTGGAAAGCAAAACAGGTATGCCACCTCCTGATCATCACTCAGTCACACAAATACACTGCATCAGACAGACGAGAGACTTGAGCCAACAGCACAATGATCACTAATAAAAGGAAAGAAGAGCCTGTCACAGTGAGGGCACAGCAAAGAACTTCACAGGTTGTGTTTGAGACCAGTGTGTATACAACCCCACCCAGGTTCCATTCAGCTATTTGTAAAGCAGAGGCTTTCTTAGCTTAAACAGCATTTTCTCAGAAAGTTTTTGATAGGGCAAGCTCTCCAAAGGAAGTAAACAAAAAAGAGGAGACATGAAGAAACAAGGATTCATGCCAAGCTCTATTAAAGGAGCTGAATGAAAGCTGGACAAAGCTTTATACAACTAAAACAATAATTCCTACCCTTCATTACTCCTGTATTATCTAAGCATTGCTATATTATAACTTGGAGAAGGAAAATGGAACTCCCTATGCTATACAGGTTTATTAATTCCCAGTCCTCAGGAGTAAGTTGTGGCAGAGCCAACACTCACATCAAGGCTTGCTTAGCTCCCAGGCAATGGCTTCTTCTCAAGATTGTGTTTCTAGCCCCAGCAAAGGAAGCAAACTTGATATTTATCTTCTGTTTCCCTCTGCTTTGCAGCTTTCTTTGGGAGTTTGCGTTTCTCACATAATCATGTAAGTTGCACGGTAGCTTGCATTTTGTACAGCAGGGAGAGATTCAAACTTCTTACAGTGCTGGCCATCTGTTAGTGGAACTGCCTCTCTGAGTCAGAGCCCTTGACCATGGGATGTTTGCTGCTGATGAGATGCACTTCTCCTCATGTAGATCCATGACAAAGGTGAGAGGGATCCTTGGATTGTATAGTCGGTAATGTGAAAGAAGCCTTAGATGCAGGAGTTCATGGATTAGATTTTATGTAGAGCTCATACCTCTGCAATACCGGGATGTTTAATAATAACACATTACAATGTTTCTCCTGAGTAAATAACATAGGAGAGAGATGAGGTATACCTTCCCCTCCGTATTTTCCACCTACACTCCATTTAACATTTTCCAAACACATTCAAAGGGGCCTAGCACTCCTGTTTATACACAGTTCCCCACTTTAACATTTGTCACTTGACTATTCACAGTGGGGATTTTGATACAAATAGTGATGCTAAACAACACGTGTGTTTTAAATAGAGACGTGCTCCCAACAGAGTTGCAGCTAGGAAACTGCAGAGAGCATGTTAACTGAATTTTTATAAGCACGCATCTCAGCTGAACAAAAATACAAGGTCAGTTATCTACTGTTTCTGAATGTCCTCAGTCTTCAAGTTAGCCTCTTACTGTTCAGATCACAAATGCAGTGGCAGCATCTGTATGCACCAGATCTCTCTCTCGCCTTGTGGATCAGACTTTAGCACACTGTTTCTCAGCCAACTATATTTTTTTCACATGAAAGCAGACTAAATAAAAAAGCAGACTAAATATTTTTTCACACGAAAACATTCTAGTAAAAATATTCTTTCTCCCAAAAATATGCGAAGCATTTAATGAATTTATAATAATTATGGCAAATGAATTGGGAAAAAAAAGTTTTCGTAAAAAATGAAAATGCTAAAACCCCTTAAAGCCAATTACTTCAGTTTAGATCAAAATAGAAATTTCCACCATGCAGAAAAGTGACAAAAGCCTCAAAATCTCTTGAATAAAGTCTGCTTCCACATTTTGACTGAAAAATGCCATGTCCAAACCAGTATATCTTTTTCATCCCAATTGTTTTGTTGTCTCCAATCTGCAGTGGTGTAACGCTTCAGTGTACCAGCTCAGGCCTGGGCCTCACCTAATAGGAACTGCCAAATATGCCAAATAGTGGCAATTACCTGATGGCTTTGTGATGTGGACCATTGCCCATTAGGGACTCATCTTTGACAACCAAACTGATTTAACTTAGAGTCTGAGGATGGATTATACAGAGGTTCCAAATACAAAGGTCTCTGTTAACACAGTTTAATTGCTGCCATAAACATAAATACAGGCTTAAAATTATATTTCTTTATGGTTGATATACAGGATGCATAATATCTTGAGTATCATGTCTAGTGGTTTAAACTTGCAAAAAACCCCAAATGATATTTAATGTTAACATTTATTTGTATTTACTATCTAATGGAAAAAATATTAATTGGGTAAGATATTTACTACTTTCCCTCTTTATTAAATGTGTTATTTAGCCAAAGACATATTATCTACTCACTTGCAGAACCCCTGAACATCCCAGCACTCAGCCATGAACTGCTAGGATGATGTTCCTCACAGAATGCACCCTGGGTTTTCTAGTTGTCGCATATGTTTAATTTAATTACAATTAATGAGTTACAATTTACCCTAAGGGAAAACTAGCTTTTGTTGACAAAGAGGTGTTTAGTGAATGGCATTCAAATTCTTGACCTAGACCTCAAATTAACAGGCTGTCCATTAAGAATGCATGAGTAGCTTTAAAGACTGCATTTATCTGTCATAGTCCTTTAAGTCCTCTGTGATGTCTTAAAAAAAGACAATCGTAACTGTGCAGTACCACTAAAAAAAATTCAAACATTAGTTTTGATGGTACTTTCTTCACTGCAGAACATTATTGAGTTCTACTGGATTACAGTCCACAAAGACACCACGATGAATTAAGTTCTTACTTTTAAACCCTGTTCTGTTTCTATTGCTGTGCACCTAAATACTGATGCCACTTTCCTTCATGCAAGAAATAAAATACAAAGATTCCAGTGAAGCAAATTATCAGCCACACTCTTGCCTATTACCTAAGCAGCAGGGAACTGCACTGATGTATTTTGAAGAGGAAGTGTGGACTTAATGTCAATAAAAAGGTGGGTCAAATTTCACAGCTAAGTTAAGAAAACATTTAAAATTACATATCCTCAGAGATTCTCATTCTAACTACTGTACCACAAAACTGTTTTTAAATCTATTTTTAAGATGTTAACTGGGTATAACAGTTAAGAATACCAATTTCAGATGAAAGGGGAAATTTTTTTAATGGCATTTCAGAAATGTATATGGTCAAATAACAATGCTCAAGAGTCTTTATGTGATGCAGTAAAAGATACAGCCTAGTTCAGCTTGCATTTAGCTAAACAATGCCTGTTTTACTAATGTATTATTATCTAGATTCAAGCTGCTAATGTGCTATGGGAAATTAATATTTCAGTGTGGCTGAATTTGACAAAATTTGCCTGAATTTCCCTGAAAGAATATTCCATAGCCTGCTGGTGTAGTTTTCTGTTATTTAATTATTGGGTAACTAGAAAGTTAAATATTGTCATGAGTAAGGTTTCCAGGGAACAGCCATGGAGCATTAGCAGCACAATTGGGATGTAACCCCTTTGGTAGAATGCTACAGAACTGCCATAAGAACAGCTCCTACCTGGATGAATTGAGAAAGGCTTTGCATTTTGTTTCAGCTCTTTCAGAGCATTCAAGTTTATCTGATGCTGGTACTTGTGTGGGTGGTGGCAAGGACAGGTATATGCCCAGGTTAGGGCAGGAGGCATTATCAGGAGGTGTGTGCTGACCTCATCTCTCTCAGAGTAGAGTTCTGGATGCACACAACTCATCATCTGGACAGAGATCATCACAGAGCCTTGGCAGTCTGGATCACGGGTATTTCTGCAATTCAGTGGCAGCAGATGTACACACAACAAAATTGGCTTGAATTTGCCAGATATAAAGTTGATCCTAAATTTTCAGAAAAGAAAAAAAAGTTTGGGGAAGCAGATGGATCTTTTCACTAGTAGTGAAATTCCTTTCAATCTGAATAATCCCAAAGGGTTTGACAATTTAGAAAGTTATCATGCAACTCAGATATATGCAAGTCAGATTTTCCAAATAAGGAAAGCTGAGATGCCTTTATATCAAGTGCTCAGTGTAAGTATCCGTGTTTCCTTTATTTTGAAATTTTTGTAAGTTAACAGTATAAACTGTAAGTTAGTTTTTGGTGGTAAAAATCAGGCTAATGATGGATGAAAGTAAGAATCCAGACACTTGAAAAAGATGGTGAAGTATAAATCTTTAACAATAGAGTACAGATCTTCTACCAATATGTAAATCTTCAAGTACTCTGTTAAACCTATGTGAATGGAAAGTAAAAATGCAGGGAAATGAAATTATAATCACCCTGGTCTAACTGAAAAGAGCCAGACAAGAAAACAGCAATTTGTGATGTTCAGCATGCAGGAATTTATGCTCAGCAAACCTCTATACCTGGTACGTCACATCTTTCCCACCTTTTTTAACTGGAAATTACCTAATTTTTCATTGGCTTGTTAAAATACATTATCTCATTTGGATATTGGAAAGTATTTGGTAAGAGAGACCCAGGGAACAAAATTCTGTCAGTTCACCCCTATTTCCTACATATTCTTGCTGAGAGCACTACAGATTAAAAAGGAAGTTCAGGAGTTGTTTGGTGTGAATTTATCAATCTGCGACAGTGCATTGTGTCTTAAGCTCACACACGTACAAAGCTGCTGTCTATATTGGGGAACCATTCTGAGAAAGCTCAGGTTAACTGTTCCCTCAAGATATCCACTCAGAATCTCTAAGTGTCTGAATGGGAGCCCTTTGCTATTTAGATAGTGAGAGATAAGATTTCTTCTTTAAATATTAGCTGTCAAACTGTGTTATGTCTTACTATGTTTCATCAGATTGGCATTCAGCATGATGAGGTTTAACAGCACATGCTGATAACACACAAATAGTGTAACATAACTTAGGAATATAATTAAAGGGCAGAAGACTATTTTCAGCTCAGATACCTGCTTATCACTGTTTCAAGAGAGAACACAATTCAACCACAATACAAAATTTAATTCATGTTCACAAAACTGTCAAGTTCTTCTTCCTCATCAGCCAGCTAATTTTGAACAATACCCATACAGAATATATTGGGATTTGTGAATATTTTCAATCACCACAGTAATTGCACAGTATTGTCAAGGTGTGTATGTTCTGTAGTTCCCAGAATAAAGCACTGCCACCTAAGATGAACTCTTTAGGTTACAGGTTTGGGGTGAGTACACAGGAGACATGGTCAGTGTCCAGTACAAATAACAACAGTTTGAGAAGAAGCCAAGAGAATTTTCTAAACAGTTCAAACAGCCTACAGAATCTGTCTTTTATTCTCCATTCTATGCACCACAGATCATACAGCCATAAACCCTTCTCATCAAGAAGGAAGGTTAGCTGTCCACAGACATAACCTTTTGAAAGTGAAAGACAGACTGTTGATTTTAATAGGTTACTCAAGTCTGTAGTCAAATTCTTCTCCTAAACCTTGTTCCAGAGTTGTAAAAATTCAGCTGGACCTCAATTTTTACTATACTGCTTCCATGCTAAGTTTTATTTTCTTCTAGTTTTGACTGCTAATTTATTAATGCCAGATATTTTTTTATTGCTCTCCCTTTCTTCCCCAAACCTCAATTACAGGTTGCATTCCAAAAGATGAATATTTGTGCATGGTTGGGAATTAAAACGCTGACCTTCGGTATATTTTTTTTCCCTCAGTGTTTTTCCGACTATCTGCTCTGTACCTGACAAATGAGGCAGTAAGGACCCTCCATATTCTGTTTGGGGTCTATTGGCTGAGGAACTCTTGGTCATCCTACCTGCCTGACGTCTAGGATCATGATGAATTGTCTCCAACTCCAGCTTCAGATTGTTTTTTAACATTTAATTTAGTTTCTTCCTGTGCTTGGATGAACATGGCCATGTTATGGATTTCTGCTCTAATGTACACCAGCAGGTTGGAAGAACAAGCCTCAGCAAGCTGTGGAAATAAGAGAGGCTGGATCAATAGTCAAGGTCACGACCCTGGCTCTGATTCCGTACACTGTCCTGAGATTTTCTCCCCTTAAAAGCCTCTGACTGCTTCTAATGTGGATCCAAGTGCATATTGAAAGAGAAATTCTTAAAAATCAACCCCTCAAAAGGGTAGGTGTAGCAGGATCCTCTTACCTTCTGTATCTTAGACACAGAGCTGACAAGGAGTGTATCTCTCTGAATTTGGTCTAAAAATAATGTCTAATTTTAAATATCTTTCCATACAATCATTTCAATAAAGAGATAGGTAATTGCAAATGTTTTCATCTGGTATTGTAAAAACATTCCTTTATTCATTCATTCATGGAGTGATTCTGGTCCTACTAGAAAGATTTTCAGACAGATATTAATGACAATAGGACATTTCAATGAAGATACATAATTATTTTATAAAATAAAGAGCAAAAAATACTAATTTCACAAGTATACCTTGACTTGTACCAAGTGGAAAATGCTGCCATAAAGTGTTGTGATAAAGGCTCAAAGATGCTAAGTCATTAGTTGAGCCTGCCTTTGTGCTGCAGATAGAGCTTTGAGTCTTCAAATATACAACCGTAATGCAGCAAGGCACACTTCTGAATGGCAGTAATTTTCCACTGCAGGATATAGTCATGCTGAGATTTAGTGCCTAAAAAAAAAAAAAGAGAGCGAGAGAGAGAAAGAAAGATAGGAAAAAAAAAAAAAGATTGCAAAGGTATTTAATGTATCACAACAGCATCCCCCCCAATCCTTGATACAGATAAATTGTCATATCTGCTAAAACCCAGCCCACAATGATGGGCAGTCAATACAATAAACAATTCAGTCTCCAGTAGAGATGAGCAAAAGAATTTCTCATCTACAGAAGCAACCTTTTTGTTGTTTCTGCAAAAGAGTGAAAAGAATTACTTTTCAGTTGGCCCCTGTTTCTGACTTTCACTTAGCAGAACAGAAAGCTGTATATTGCCATGGAGGGGGAAGGCTGAAGGTCAGTCGAGAAATTCAGCTTGTTGCATCACACTGCCCTGGTCTGAATCTGATCCGCATGCTCAGCAGCAGGATGACTGCAGAGAACTGCAACAAATATTCCCCAAAGAAAAGAAAACAGCAACAACAACAAACAAACAAACCCCACACAAAAACAAACAAAAAAGAAGAAAGCATTGCTTATAAAGGTTTCCCATGACAGCTGAAAATTGTTTACATGTAAACCTGGCATCCTAATCAAGGGAATAAGAATTTATAATGATTCACATGGTAAAAATCAGGAATGTGCTCAATGTGAGAAAGAGGAAGATAAGTGAGCTTTATGAATTGGCACAGTAAGGCTGTCCAGAGGTATTTAGGTGTCTCATGGGATTTTCAGTCAATGTAAATTAGATGTGTAATGGTTTTGAAAAATCTCACTCTATGCCTATTGCATGTTGAAGTGCCAAATCACTTCTAATAATAGTCAGTGAGGCTTGTTACCCATGAAAAAGGAAAGTTAGAGGACTCTGCTTGAGCTTTGGAATTGTTTCTTTGGTTCCAACCTCCAACTGTGAACTTAGGAGTTTGTCTTCTCCTAAAGATTGCATGTTGAGGAGCACGCAATCAGACTTGTCACTTGAATGAGACTTTGTACCTACATCCCAGATGGTGGGAACAAGAGTCTGTGCTATTTAAGCAATAATTTAAAATTTTACTTGCCCCAATTGCTCCATCTCTATCTGCAGTCTATAGTGTAAGTATGCAGTAATATTTCATCAAATCTGAGGTTACAGGTTTATGAGATATATCTGGATGAGGTGACTGAGGAGAAACCTATTAAAAACCATGAAATAAATAAAGCCTTATTCTTATAAAAGGTATCAAAGTCTGCACTACTTAAACTAGATAGACAAGAAAGAGTATAGAGTCTGCAATATTCTAGTAGGATACAAAGACATCTATAACCTTGTTACTGCTAGGGAGTTAAAGTTTCTCCTCCACTATGCCCCACTTACACTGCTCCATCAGCAGACAGGGATTAGGAACCTCATAGACCCAATAGGAAATAATTATATGGATTTCCATGGATGTGCAACAATTTCCTGCACTGGACCTGTGCCTCAGAAGGAGAACTCTGCTGCAGCAAAGGAGACCCCTGGCAGAGATCTGGAATAAACTTTGCCCCAGTCATTCACGTTTTCTGAGGTGTGTTTTGATTCTTACCTGGGCTGTGCCAACCACCTCCCCACCATTGTTCAGGGCAGCTCTGGTCTGCCTCGTGCCTTGTTTCTCATTTGCCAGCATATTTTGTTTCAGTGATTCACCCAGCTGCTAAGAGAAATATGTTTTGTTAACATTACCCTGTACTGACAAACTGCCCACTAGGAAATATATCTGGGAGAACTGAGCATAAACTAGGAACAGTTTTGTTCCTTGATTCTGGCTTGGATGATCTATATTTTAGTCAGATTTAAATTTTCATAAGCAACCCTGTGGGGTGGGTCTTAGTTTTACATATTCTGTGTTTGATTTTCAGGACTTAATTTTCTACCATTCTTGAAAACTTGAAAATATCTGCTGATGTTAGTAAGGCAGAATCATCCATGTCTCCTCATGGGATTTTCAAATTAACACCATGTAGGTGTGGATTTGAGTCTTAAGAAGCAGCATTTTTGATTATGGAAAAAGTATCTGAGAGAAAAAGTGGGATCCAACAAATTCTAAATCTGTAGAGATCCAGGGAAATATAAAGGAAAGGAAAAGGAAGGGCAAATAACCTTAGTCTGATAGAACAAAAATCAAGGATTAGAGAATGCAGATTCCCTAAGGAAAATAACAGGCAAATGTTAAGGATGACAATGGCAACTATTTTTACCTTCCTTTACAGATATAGTATAGAATGTGCACTCAAGTATAATAAAGTAGCACTTTCACAAGTATTTTTTGCATGAGCATGTATCAAAAAGGTTTTTACTTTTCCAGAATGTCAGTTTCCCACCCTTTCAAGTCAGACTTTATTTTCAATGCATTTTGTCCCATTTTGCCTATGAATACCAGTTATTTATATCTCGGTTTTATTCAAGGAAACAATGCCTTTTAACAGGTATTTTAACCTTGTAAAACATTTGCTACTTGAAATTTTCCTCCTGTAGGAGCTGTTGGAATTTGGTCAGACAAACCCAGAATCTAGGTGATTTAAGGTGATAAATTTCAAAATTAGGAATATGCAATAGTAGTATTATTGTTTAATAAGGTACACATTCATCAGGTTCTTTAAAATCTGCCTGTGGGGTGAAACTGGGTAGTCTCCAGTGCTCTGAGGAACCCTGAAGAGCTGCACTTTAACAATTGCATTTCCTGTCTTTTTGAAAAATCTCGAAGAAATTGTTTCATGTGGAAACGTTCTGTTAAAGAACCAGACGCCAACTGGATCACAAGCACATTTATTGATTTGCACACCCGAGATGGTCCAGATTCCTCTCCCAGTTACTGGTGTGTGAGCTCTCAGATCAGCTCCTGGTAGGACCTGCCCCACTCAGTCCTGAGAGCACCTGCACAATGCTACATACTGCCCCAAAATGGATTTGCATTTACACAGCAATAAAAGACGCTGAGGAGCCTCCCTTGAGAAATTCTGGGAATAAGAGCACAGGGAGTGTGTACATAACCACGCACCCTAAGATTTTCAAGCACATCTAGCTCTCATGTACTTTTCTTCTTGTAATTTCAGCATCTCAGCAGACACAGCTCCTCTTCGCTATCCCATTTCTCATCATCCACTCTCAGCTGTAGTGGATGATTGCTCCCAGTGTTCCATAAACCCCAATTCCCAATTCCAAACACTTAACAAAGGTTTGCAAAACACAGTGCATGTAAAATATGGTTGTCAGTCTCCAAGATCAAACCAGGTATTGTCTGTCCAGGAATTTCAGTGTGTTTGAGTTCTTTTGCTGAGAGGGAGCAGCAAAAGGCACCAATAATGTCACTCCTGGTATCAATGTCACCTCAGAGCCAAACGTTTTTATTCTTATACTGTTTTCTGAATTAATATTAAAGAGGAGAGTGCAAAAGTGTGTCTATTCTAGGAAGAAAAAGAAAAGCCCCACTCTAGCATCTGTTTCTGTCTCTCAAGTTCTTTTTATGCTACAGAGCTGCTTCTATCTGATGAGACATAATGTCATAATAAATCTGTCTAGCTCTCACTCACTCCACCAGAAAGTAGATCTTGCTTTTGACTGTGTACGTTCTTTCCACTTTTGTGGGTGACTTTTTCCAACACTTCTAAGCAAAGTGCAGAAGTCTTTTTGTTCTCAAGATCCACTTCCCTTGACACTAGTTCTGCCTGTGAATGTCATGCACGGGGGAACTTCTGTGCTGTACCTCAGTAAAAAAAACAAAAATCAGCAGAAACCTCAGAAAATTTTTCCTATCTATTCTCTCATACACCGCGCAGAGAACACAAAATGCAAAATTCCTCTTATAGCTAAGCCCTCCCAACACCAGCTGTGCAAAAGGCATGGCCTTCTTTTTGGTGCAATCTAATCCACTGAGGTTAAAAATAAATATTAGAATGATGGTTATTAATATGGTATTAATAAAAAATACCTTCCAAGTAAAAAGGGAAGAATGACTTTTCTTGGCTTTGGGAAAATTACTGTCTCAGAAGAAGCTCTTGTGATTTTTTTTCAACATTATCCTTGTTTCATGACTTACTGCCTCCTGTTTATGTCCCTGGTGAAACAATCAGAACCCCTGCATCTGAACTGACCTCCAACTCTCTCCTCTCTCGAGTATAGATGAAATAAGCAAAGAGATCACAAGATTAACTCTTCTGTCAAATGCACATCTTCTGGATGTTGTGAACAATATATACATAACATGCAAGGCACTTCTAAATCACTACTCTCCTTTGCTGTTAACATCATCTCAGCATCTTAATTAAACTTTGCACTCCCGTATTCCTTAAGTGCTGAGTTCTTGCAACATTTCCCTATTTATAAGCAAAGGAAAGTCAGGAAAAAAAACATGTAGGGAGAAATGCCAAGGAAAAACCATCAAGCCATTAAACTTTGTAAACTCTGTCTCACTTCTATGAAAGTAAGTGAAAGTTTCTTATTTACCTGATACTGTATTTCTGTCAAAAACCCAGGTATTCTTTATGTCTGCCTTCAGGTACCACACTTAGATCAGACTCATATAGGGAAAAGACTGTTCATACTTTGTCTCTAGCTCCTTGTCTCCTTCACTGTAAATTCTGGAAACGCATCTTTGATTGGGCACAATTCCCTTGCCACTCCACAAACCAAACTGAGATGAGGCCAATTATGGGAGTCTTTCATCTTGCAGAAGTGAGATATCAAAGAGTGTAGTTTGATAGAGGCAAAAACTTCTAGTGAGACATTATCACATGCATTACACTCACACATGGGGCTATGGACATAAAAGATCAATGCAGAAAAGTACCAAAAGGTCAGTTTTCAAGATTTCCTGAATATTCAAGGATTCAGCATAGATTTCTTTCTGACTATTGAATAAAACCAATTTAAATGAAAAACCTTGCTTGTGGATTGCCTGGACAACTTCCCAGACCTTCCCTACTTGCTATTGTAGAGAGTCAGAACAAAAGAAATATTAAAAAAATGTCTATTATATATTTAAATAATTTTCAGACAGAAGAATAAGTCTTAAGTAGGTTTTCATCTCATCAGCCCTATCAGTTCCTATATTTTCCCAGGAGTGGTAATTTAATAAACATAGCTACAGGATTGTTTAAAAATAAAAAAAAGCCTCTTTCAAAAAAACACCACAAAAAAACCCAACAAAAAAACAACCAACCAACAACCGAAAACAACAACCAAAAACACCCCCAAAAAACCACAAACCCACAAAAAACCCCCAAACCAAAAAACCACCCAATCAATAGAAGAGAGCCTTCTTTAATGGAGAAAAAAAAGATTTACTTTTTCGGGGGTGGGGGTGGTGTGAGTGTCTACTATGATTGTAGTCTCTTAAGAAATATAATTTTTGGCAATTTTAGTTATATAAATAATTCCCAAACCTATTTTTCAAAATCACACAAGAAAATTAGGCAGTCAAAAATCAAAACAGGTGATTGTGAAGTGTGGCTTTACCTAGAATAATTTCTGAAAAGGAGAAGCTTGACTGAAAGACAGAGTCCTAAATTTTCCTTGAGAAAACCAACAGTTGTGTCCAGGAAGAATCTGTAGATTTGCAGAACTTCTTACAGCAACTTCAGTCTTTCCAAAAGCTTCTTTTTTCCTCCTTTCTCTCTCCTTTTCCCACCCAGAAACACACATGCACACAGAACAGACAGGGAGATGTTTGTGAAAACTGCAGTTTCCACAGTCAAAAGTACAACATTTACTATGGCTTTTATCAAAGATTTCAATTCCCTCATCTTAAGGAAAATGACCCTTTTATTTTGTTGTGGACATAAAATTATGGCTCAGGGAAAATTGGAAGCATTTCTGTTGAAGGAAATCAATTTTCTCACTGCCATATATGATCAACATGTCACAGCCGTCACCTAGATAATAATAGTAAAGTACAAGTAAAATGGCTGGTAATACTGGCTTCAGGAAAAAAAAAAAAAAAGAGCAAGATAACACTTTTTTTTTCCCCCCAACATGTTTTCAATTAAAAAAAAAAAAAAAGAAGAAGAAAGGATGCAAAGGTTTCTCCTGCGATCATTGCCTTTCATTGCCTTTCAGAACGAGAATGTTTTATTTTGTTTATTGATAGTCTGAAGTGTTGGTGAATCTGATGAGAAATTTGGTCTTCCTGGAAAATAGTCAGCGCTTTGTGTAAGCTGTGCTGGGCCCTTTTCAATCAGCTTGTTAATGGGTGGCTAATGGTAAGGAGAAGTGACCAGCCTGAGATTACCCAGGAGTACGTTTATGTAGAGGCAACACTCAAAGCAGAGAAGCATCTTCTTAATTTGGATACTACAAACAAAGGAAACATCAAATTTGACCTTGCTGGGGAAATGTTAATGGCTTCTGTTCATCCTCCTTCTGCCACTTAGCATCTCTTGTGCCCCACCTTGGGAAGCTTCCCGGCAGAAGTGTGCATTAGCAGAACTCTACCCTTACAAAACACTGGCCCAGGCAAGGAAAAAACATTACAAGTGATTAAATGGTCTTTTGATGTTCATTTCAACAGATGTAGCAGGTCACCACAGTTAAGCACATCTTCAGTGATGCCATAATAGTATATACAAGGTAAACCAGAACTCTGTAAACAAAAGGAAATAGTTTCATGTTTCACGTGGAATTTTCAGTGTTGTCAAGCAAAAATCAAGAATCTACCGTTGCAAAGGTTAAAGACTGCAACACTGGAAATGAGAATACATACCAACGTTAATTTTAATTCTTTGAAGAAATGTAAATGTGACAGGATCCTTCAAACACTGCTGGTAACCGAGAGTAAATAATTTCTAGGACATAAAATAATAATCTCTGCTCTTCCACCTCTGTTGTACTTTGAACTTTACAAAATTTAAAGAGGAGATGATGTCATTCATATCATGCTTCAGGAATGGCAGTGGGCTAATAGTACAAGCTGAAAAATTAGTGTAATAAGGTTTGTCTTATGACAGAAAGGGAACAAAAAAGAAAATCAGAGCTAATCCATCTCCCATAGTTTTTGTTGATGATTCTGGACTTTGCTACTGTTCCTTCTGCTAAGTCCTGAAAGATCATTCCTATTAACCAGTTGCCTTAATATCCACAGCTGGATGTAACTGGTTATACATTTGAAAATCCAGTAGGTTATGGAATCCTAGGAATGTATGTGGGATCCAAGAGCAAAATCAGAGACATCAGATCACCAAATGAGTTGGGGTCCTTGAAGAAAGGTATCGGCAAATCAGCCTCTAGGTTTTTAGCACCAGTTAAGCACCGTTTGGTAGAGTGCACAGATGAGTAATAAAGAGTAATTTTCCTTGGTTGTGCTTGAACCATACCCTCAGATCCCCTCTAAATATGTCCAAAGTGGTATGATTATGTAGGGTGGTGTAAACTGGGATGATTATATATCGGGATATGAAAAAGAAATGACAGCACCAGATTGTGGTCACTTTAAACTACAGCTTTTCCTGACATACCTTTGCCAATAGTTTCTTTTAGAGAAGCCTCCGTTTCCACTCAACACAAGTGAAACTTGTGCTTTGGCTGCCAGATTCCCATGAGAATTCCTGTGAGAAGTAGTCAGAGAGAGAACCTGATTGTGTTCTTATTAATGACAAAAGCGAGGAAGAGATTTTCTACTTGAGTTCTCAGGCAGCAAAAACATCTAATTTAAATGCTCTGGTAGTTACATTCTTCATTAAACTGCATAACACAAGCCACATATTTATATTTTTTTGAAGGACTTATTGTGAATTTCATGAAAGTTCACTGTGTCCTTGATTTGGCAAAATGTTTAAGAATAAAAGTAGTGTGACTCCTAAATACTTAAAATCAAGCATCTGCTTACTTTGGTGAAGAGCTCTCTGTAATAATTGATGAAGGTTAAACATTAAATCTTCCAAGTCTATCTGATCATTCTAAGAATATGCAATGTCATGACATGCTTCAAATTTAAATACAGTCTGGAAGTGTGTGTCTAAGGAGTAAAAAGTATAACTGAAATGTGCTAAAAATACGGTGAAGACCTTTCAAATCCTTTTTTAGCCTTTAATCCATTATTTAGCACTTCATTCTTTAAAAGAAACCTGCAGAGCTATATCCTCAGAAGCACAACCTTGAAACAAAGTGTTTTTAGACATGCACAGAAAGCATTAGCAGCTTTCATTGCAAAATGACACCTGTGTGCCCGTATGTCCTGATCCCTGAAGTCATACTTCACGGTATAGACTTATTCATTCAAAAACACTTCATCTGATTTATATCAAAGTACCTGCTCCTGTCTACACAGACTAAGTAAATGTCCAGCTCAGACAGCAAACATTATTGTCTTGAAATCTTTCATTCTGGTGTATTATCATACATTTATCATTATGGTGTTTCATACCCACGTACCCATAAATATTTGGTTTTGGTTGTAGCAGACCTGAGTGTCATGGAAAGCTGACCTGTAAGTAAGTAAGAGAAAAATCTTATCTGTGGCCTTGGAGAAAAGGAGATAAAAATGAAGGGAAAGTTTGAGCAGTGTGAGCACAACTTTTTTTAAAGGTAAATTAAGTAAATGTCCCGTAGTCAGTTATTAACTTCACATGGTTAATGCTGCTGTTTGGTCTAGGAAGGTTATCTGCTGTAACATTTCTTAACATTTTCATAATGTTATCAAGAATTAAAAAGGTAACATTTATCAAACACTCCCAGTGTCTGTGAGTCAGAACAAACAGTAGTCACACAGTTGTGATAACGTCAGGTTGTCAGTTAGAAGCGAGTCCAAATACCTTGGAGATATTTGCTTTTGGATGATGCATTCTCTGTCATGTAAAAATGTAACTTTTCAAAGTACACATGTTACTGATTAAGTTAAAGACAGAAAATCGTATTTCCTTCTAATTACTTGTAAAGCCATATGCAAAAGATGGAGAAGGATAATCAACGGGATGATCCAGATAAAGGAGCCTTAACATGAAGAGAAATCAAAGGGCCCAACCCTCCAAATCCTTCTATGATTAGTCTTTAAGCTGCAGTGAGATTGCTCATGTGAAACAGAAGTTACAGGACCAGATCTTAAATCTCCCAATTGCATCTTCCTAAGAAAACAGGTGGATTAAAATCCAGACCTAATGTTTCATTGTGTCTGGCAGTATCACAGAAACAATGGCAGCAATCATTGAGTCTAAAAGACTTGTACCATTCCAGCAGGCTCTAATTTGGACAGTTAGGACTAATCTTCAATGCTGAGAAGGGAAAATTTTGATAACAGAACTTAGTGTTAAAACCCTTACATACGAAGCAATTGAACCCATGCAAGTGGTCATGCCAAAGGCAGCCAAAAACGTAGGACTCACAAACCTTTTCACTACAATAAAGAGCATAATCTCTGATTGAAAAGCTTACAATCATTTTAAAATAAATTAAAAAAAAAAAAAAAAAGCTAGCTGCTCTTCCTTCTTTTTCTAACATTTCCCTCATTGGCTATCAGTGCTGCCAGAGTGCTAGAAGTGTCTTGGGGCTCAGGCTAAGACACTGTGTGCTGATTTACATTTTATATTAACAATTATACATGTTGAGGCTATTCCAAGAAAAAGCAACGTTCAAGTTAGGGAATGGAGAGGCTTGGAAAACATGGAACTGAAAAGCCTTGACTACAACTCAGATCTGGTTTAGGTTCACCTCCAGCCATTCATTCCCCTGTTGAGGTCTGGGCAGATCCTGGCACTTCTCTATTAACAACTCTCATCCAGACCTATTTCTTGTCAATAATAAATAACTTGGGAAGAGTAAATAGGTGAATAGAATTGCTAGTTACAATCTCTAACAAATTAAAAGGCATCAAATCAATATTATGTTTCAGTGGGACTCCACACTTTCCAATTCACTCAATACTTCCTAAAATTATAATTTCACTAGTTAATCAGGGATTATTTAAATTATGTGTTAACAGTGACTTTACTGTCACTGTGTCTTCCAATATGTCTAGTAAATCCTGCATCAGGAAGTGGGGCTAGAAGGATGAAGGCACTTGCTGGTGTTGCTTAGTCTGTAGGTACACACAAAGGCTGGATTCTTCACATCTCTCCTTGGCCGGCAGCCCCTCTTCTGGCAGGAGCCAGCAAACAGGCTGGCTCTGCTTCTGCCTCAGTAGGACAGGGGACATGGACAAAGGGAGCAGCATAAGACAGCTCCTACTATTTCTAGCTGTAGAGCTCCCTAGGACCCACAAATGCCCCCATTTCTCAGGAAGGAGAATGAACTTCTGCTCTACATTTTTCTTATTTCTCAGATTTGCTAATATTTTAATGTAAAATACATCAAAATTATAGACGGCTCAGTGTCTTCTTTCTGCTTTGGCAAGATGTTACCAAGGCTTCCTTGATGTCCTGACTCCTCTGTGGAATATAACAGGTCTTAGAATAAACCTATTGCTCAGATGTGTAGACGTTACCAATTCTGGTTCCATTCCTGATAGGCATGACACAAAATCCCTGCTCAAAATTCATTGTGGGTTTTGCAGCAAAATGTAAAACTAGTAGAATAACATTGCAAATGTATTGGGTTTTCTAATTATGGAACTGAAAATATTTGCTATGTTATTTCATATTTGGTATTAATTACAACCATCTATATTCTCCTTTGAGAGGTGCTAGTCCAGGATGAACAATCAATTTCAGGCCGAATTCTGATCCAGGTAATAACCAGCAAGTACAGGATGATATTTTGATTTCAGTGACATTGCTCTAGATTTACTCTAATCTAACCAAGATCATTACCAGGCTTTCTTTAAAGACATTGTTCTCTCAGATGCCTTTTCAGATTAATTGGCACAATTACATCCTTCTTTCTCGCTTCCCCCTCAGGTCGATCTGTATGTCAGAGGGCTACAAGCTCTGTTGATTCAGAGCTGAATGAGTCCTGTAGGGAAACGAGTTACAATGATCCTCCTCATCTCTAAAGGCCCAAACTCTTTTGGTTTTGATGTAGCAGTCCAAAAAAATACAGTAATCTTTCATTCAGCCAGACTTTCTTTTCTTCATTTGAAGGGTAAGAGACACTTCCAGGTGCAATGGGCTGTCTCTTCACATGTGAAGCACTTCATGAAACCTGTACATGCACTTACTACTTCTTCAGCTTCCAGAGTAAAAAAACTATCGGCATTTACAGTCAGAAGGTAATCCTTCAACAGGAGAATTGCTAGGCCAGAGGGGATAGCTTTGTGATCTGAGCATCGAGGATCAAATTAAGCCTTGGTGCAAGAGAAAGCAACTCATCTGACTTCAATGGATCTGAGCACATTTACATCAGAGGTGAATTTTTCCTGAGAGTCTGCATGGGAGCAGAGATTCAAATCCCAGCAGCCACAGATAAGTGAGGAGTGGACTGTCAACTCAGCAATATGAGAGAAGATTTCTTATGAATGCTAGCTTAGGAATGGCTACTGTGAAAAAACATCACCAACTAAGCAACATGAAATATAAATAGGCATTTACAGTTTGCCCTGTGTTTCCCTAAGTCAAAATAACAGCAACCAGAAAGACACTTCTCTTAACTTTTCCTGAAATCTGCTAGTAATGGGCTTGTGATAATACTCTTTTTTCCTGTTCTATTTTATCATTCAAACTCATTTGCTAAATAGCTGACAAATTTTCATCAGAACAGAAAATGCTGCTAGATGTCTTTCAATTGACCAACCCAGGTGGACTGTTAATAATGTCAATTAAAAATCCATTAAATAACCATTTCTGAATATCCCCTCCATTTCTGCACAATTTTTCTGTTGTTTCCATTATGTTAAAAAATGAAATAAAATCTTTTATACCACAAGGGAGCAATTAATACTACCTTTTTTTTTTTTTCACTGTACTTTGACTATGACTATTCATTATTTCATCAAGGCTAAGTAATCAATATTTTCATTTAAAAATAAAGACAAAAATCTTTTTATTAAGAACATAAATGCCACTTTCAGACCTGTGGTATCAGACATTCTCAGGGAAAGCAGGAGAAATCAACAGCAGCTTCTATTCTCTCCTCTGCTGTTTAAATTTCCAAGGGAAAAGGCTGTGGGTTAGTAGCATTCAAAGACAATGTTCCAATATTAGAAATCTTCCAACCAGAAAGCTGTATTTTGGGCTTGTGTTTCCCAGACCTCTGCAGTAGCAAAATCCCTCATTGCTCTTAGACGGCAATTACACTTTAAGCAAAAAGATATTGCAGATCATTGATTCCTGCAAATCTCTTCTCCTTTGAAGTAGCAGCACTTGCTTATGAATGAAATACACACACTTTCACCTTGAAATCACATCAGCCTATTTTCTCCATTTAGTCCTGGAAGCACATGGATTAGATGTGCCAAATTGGATACATCTCATCAGAAGAAAAGAGGTTTGGTCCTGAGAGCCTCCCTTTAAGCAGGTAAGAGACTTGCTTGAGGAGTCTTAGAAGTATGACCGACACTATTTGCAGGAGTAAGAATGAAGAACAGGAAGCTTGTCTTGAACCTGAACACTCACAGCTCCACTCAGATGAGGAAGATCCAAGTCCTGCTGAAGCTTCTGTGTCTGAATGTTTGTGTGTGCAAGGATTCCTTGCAGGAGGAAGGCTTGCACAACTCCACTGTGTGAAACTACGCAGTTGATTGACAGAGAAAAAATAGTTGAATTAAGCTCTTCTTTGATTTTATGGAACATTGACTTCTGCAAATGTGACCTTAAATTCAAATTGATTTGATCTTAAATGCAGGAGATTTCATCTACCTTCCAGGCAAATATGCTCCATAAGTTAAATACCAGTAAACATAGTTAAGTTCTCCATTGTCTATGAACGGAATACAGAACAGCTTTTCTGTAAAGACCAGATCCTCCCTTAGCAGCAGAAGATTTAAAAGGTCAGAACTGGTAATGATCAGCTGAAAACAAGGGCTTGCCTGAAAGCTGTTAGAGTTTGCATTTCCAGTAGGTCCTAAAGTCCTTATAGAAAAATTCAGATGTAATGGCTCCTTGTGGATTATTATTGTCCTGGTGATGATTCTTTCTTCTTTACCTTCTGATGGTGAACAAGAAAACTTGAATGCTGTTTTTAGGACACACCATCAAAATTCAGGTATTTCATCTGAGAAACTGCCACAGGTTCAGTATTTAAACTGACCACTACTGCAAGGAGTAAGGAAATAACTTTTAATTAGTTATGTCATAATTGCTTCCTGTAAGGTTTTGTGATTTTTCTTAAGGATATTGTACTGCTTGACACCCAAAGAAGATTTCTTCAACAATTTTGGCTACTAATTTGTTATGCAGCTCTGTGATATTGTTCTGGCTAGCCTCTATTTTTAGCTCTTGGATCATACATCCTGGGGAAGGAGAGTGATTCTATTCTCTCTCCCAAAGACAGATTGCCCCTGAGTGCCAAAAGCTGGCAATGGAAAAAAACAAAAACAGCAGCAAAGTGCTCATGGCAGAAGGCTTGATGGAAGCTTTAGGGGACTAATTCTGATATGTTTACTTTATTTTCTTTTTAATGGGTTGTCAGCTGAGGAGAACAAACAGCTCTTCCTGCATCCAGAAGCATAAGCATTTATTGGTCTAGATAAAGCACAGGGAAGAAAAATTGTTCAGGGTGTACTATAAGTCATCACCATGTCTCTTCAGGTAAAACGCCGAAGTATTTCTGCAGTACAGTTTTCACTGTGCTGCTCTGTGCATCACAGACTGGTACCAGAATGTACCATGGCCATTGGAATGATGCAGAGTTGAATACTGAATATAACCTCTGAATCTCACTCTGCAACAGCAACTCTGGTGAAAGCATTGCTGGTATCATTAACAGAAAAAGCAGTTCCCTTGGGAATGATATGTGCACGCTTTCAGGAGAAGGGTACACACTCTTATGCACATTTAGAGCCCTCCTGAAGCTGAGAGGGGTTTGGGAAGGCTTAGAGAGTCAAGGATTGCAGTGTCCCGGCTCTGACAGACCTAAACTGGGAAGCTCTACTGCTTTCATGCTGTTAAACCAGTCCTTCCTGTGCAAAAGGAACTTGCTATATTTTCCTGTTCACTAAACATATACCAGTAAAGCCTTGACTTTTTACACTGGCACTGGATCAAGCAAATGGTACGCATGGAAATCACTTCTGTAACTTTTTAGGATAAGGACCTTAGTAAAAATATAGGGGATTGTTTTCAAAATGCCTGTGAAAGAAAACTACATTGATACTGTTTAGCTGTGTTTCAGAAATTTGTCAATAAAAGTGCAAAATTACATTTCCCCATGCCCACACTGGAGGTGTCTGGTAAATGTACTGCTGAGCTGACATTCAGCGTCCTTGCAATGAATCAAGTCTGTGTCTTTACAGAACCTGGGGTTTACAGCATTGCCCTGAGTTTATGGCTGAGGGTAGTCATAAAGATCCATGTTTCTTTTATGTATTTCAAATAGATTTGAATCATAAGCCTTTCTTTGCAAAGAATTCTCTAGAAAGTAACCCCCCCCCCATCACCTTGTATATTCTGCACTTGGACCTCAGCTCCCTCAATAGGTTTCATTACAACTGCACCTGTGTTGCTGTGTAAAACTGCCCAAAGGGAGACCAGAATGGTAAATGAATCTCATTTTCTAAAATGGCTGTTCTTCTGGTCAGCTTTGGTGTGGTTCTCTTGAAGTGGCCAGTCTTGAAATTTGTGGATTCTTTTAACGACCACCAGTATTGTGCACGTCAATGCATCAAACACTCTAAGCAGCCTTTAGCTATCTTAAATGTCTTTGTGGTGACAATGACATTAACCTCAAAGGCAACCCCCGGACATTCCCAGATTGTCACTACTTGAGCAGACAGGTTTTGATGGTAGCCTAAACCTATGCTGGTGCCAGGCTCTCAGAAGGAGCAATGGAGATGCCAGGTGTCAGCACACAGGGAATCCAGGGAATTGCTGGAACCCTATCAGACACAGGGAGAATACAGTCAACAGGGATCAGCAAAACCAAAAACTGGCTGGGTAACTCTTGGATTCCACTGTTTTAGGGATATGAGAATGGAAAGGTTGCCATTTTATCAACAGCATGTCCAATAATTCCAGTCCCAGGTTCTGCTCAGGCATAATCATTCATCTATATCTGTTAATGACATTTTAATTGCATATCCTTATCTCATAAATATGGAAATATTTGTATATAGTAATATGGGCTAAAGAACACATTGAATTTCAGTTTGCCATCAATTTCAGTTTGCTATTTATATAACAGCATATGGATTTCAGTTTTCCCTTGACACTGGCATTGTTGAAACAACCACTTGATCTATTAAATTTTTTGAGTAGGTCTTTAAATTATAAATAGTGCCCAGTTGTTTATTTCAAGTGCTTTCAGTACTCCAAATGTGGTTTAATTGTATTTGAAAACTGCCAAATATCAATGGAGATCAATCCCATCCCATTGATCTGTTTATGCAGTTAAACATGTAGAATATCAGATTCAGGCTCTAACATATTTAAATACTCCTCTATTGATCAGCTGCTGCCATGATCCAGCACAGATGATGGCATAGATGATTACAGGAAACTGCCTGCTCTGGTTTGCTCAACTGATACCTCCATCTTTCCAAAGACATCATGGAAAAAACTGACCCACAGCTCAAAAGCAGAGGGGAAGTCAGATGGACACAAGAATTTGCCATATACAAAATGTTTAATATCCATGGAAAGACTAGCATCTGATGTGGAAAAAACCTACATAGTGAAAAGCAAAGTACATTAAAATCTTGCACCTTTCGGCCTTAATGGACAAGACATGACCTAGAAAGCTCAGACAATCTTTGTTCCCTCCCAAAAGCAGACAAATATCCTCCAGGGCTGCTTGTCCCGCTACAGGATAAAGGTCTAAACTTATGATGCAGAACTGTCTTCTTTAGAATAAACAGCAGAAAAATGTAGTAATGCCTGATTTTCCAGTGATGGTGCTTCATTGATTTGGTAAGTATGTGATCCTCATTAGAGAGCTCTACAAGCAAGCGAAAAATGCTTCAACCCAAAACAGTTATGAACAGATTTTCTAGAGCTAAGTAAATGCCCCTTTTATTTGTTAGCTATTTTGATTATCCAGGAGAAGGCTGACCAGGAAACACTGACCTGTTGTGTTTGTAGTTCAGAACTAACAGGTCACCGAGGGAGCGAATGGGTAAGGACAAAGAGTTTGTTCCCAAAACCATGTACTGATCAGGGCCAGGTATCAGAAGAAAATGACTCTGTGGCCTGTGGTGAGGCTTCAGTAGAGCAGTCAGTTCTGTGTTGGTATCTCTCCATCAGCAGAGGGGAAAGAACCTCGTATAACCCTCAGACATCCAGAGAGCTAAATGAAAGCTGCAAGAGACAGAGGAACATGAGGGTTTAGATTTGGGGAAAAGAGGAGGAGTGGGATGGATTAAAGAGCAAAACTGCTCAAAAGGATTGGCAGAGCCTTTCTAGGGAAGAAAGAAAAAGGAATCTCATTCATAGTTCCATAAAGTGCCCCATGCATGTGACAATATTGGAGAGAGAGGAGTGATGGAAAGAAGTGTGAGAAGTGTGGTCCTCCCATTCCTAAGCCCAGGGCCTAAGCAAAGAACCAGCACTGCTGTGGCTAAATGAGCAGAGTTCAGGCAGTTCAATGGCTCTTTCTGAGAGCTGAATGCTTTATTTCTCAAGTTTCTTTTGAAATTCCAGCTAGCTGTGTAATATTATGATGAGAGCAAAAAACAAATACAAATAAATTGTTCTGTGGTGTTTCAGGTGAGTGAAATGCTTGGAATGTAACCACCCCTCATTATTATTGTGCTTTGTCTGCTAGTTAAGGTAAATAGGAAATTGTCCTTGTCAGGTTTTCTTCAAAACTGACCCTTGCTTCAAGCCTTAAGTAAACAGCCTTCTCTGGGAAAGCTGCACATGGTACTGTCATTATCAGATATGTACTTTTTCCTGAATTGTATACGAGGCAGTGTTTGAACAAAGTCTAAATGTTTTTCAACTTCTCTTCATAGTCAAAAATAAGACTAAATCCAGTTTAAAGTAACTTACATACCCATTATGACATCCTATTAACTGGTCCTGAAATTAATTCATATGGTCTCAGATATAAAGTATAATACTTTTTCATTATTAGAGAGAATTATTGTTTTGTTTACAACAAGTTTTGAGGACACTACTGCATCTGCTTTAGACACCGGACTCCACAGTTGATGTCTGTCTTTGGCAGAATTTAAATATCTTAGCAGCTGCTGAAAATTAATTTTATCATAGATACAATACCAAAAGTATTTTGCACATTAAAATATGAAAAAATAAAAAGATTGTGTTGAGTTTAGAAGACTTCCTTCTTATCAGGAGTCAAGCATTGCAGGCAATCCACTGCTGGTAGCAACAACTTGAACCAGCACTTATCAATATTTCTAAATTACTAAGAAGAATCTAGTTAATCATTAGTTCTTTACACCTTCTGGCAACCTTGCAGATTGCTATGAGTTAATATAAATCCCATAAAGTTCAAAAATGTCCTATGACTACTGGAACTTTGTGGGAAACACTAATAACCAACCTCGGGGTTACACTACAGAACATTTGTTGAGGTACCTTGGTATCTGCGTGTGACCGACAGGGTGATGAATGATGATTGCTGGGCTGGCTTTGAACAAGCGTTCTTCCTCCAGCAAAGACAAACAGACCTTGCAGAGGAAGTTACAGAATTTGCTTTCTGTTAAGGCAACTCAGAGATTGAAATCCATATGCCAAGACTTGAAAACTTGGAATCCAGCTTCAGGAGTGGATGATTCTTCTCAAAAGAATCTCCCTGGAGCTCGCTTGTCACTGCTATATCCTGGCTAAAGACTCTGATACCCCTGCGCTCACCGGCAGAGATGTTGCCAGCAGAGCCCAGTACAGCATTCAGAGGAGAGATGCTGCCCTATCCTGCCTGCCAGGGAAATGCAAAATACCTGCCCAGGATTGGTATAAATAATATTTGACTGTGTGAGCTCAGCAGATTCTTTGCTGAGAGCTTCAAAGCGGGCAGAGAGAGCAGTATGTCATCGTTGTATGTGTGAATTTGAAAACCTGTTAAAGTTCACCATTTATGTTTAAAGGCTTAACATTCACATGATCCCTCTTCTTAACACAACCAATACACATCATAGCATTCATTCATAAATGCAAGCATACTGCCATAGAAACTGGGAAAAACAAGGATGGAAGAGGGTAAAATATGCAGGAAGCTATCCTATCCCCCTATGGCCTGAAATTTGCTCAGGGTATTATACATGTGATTAGCAACTGTCTGTCAACTAAAGGAAAAAAACTTGGGAAATTTAAAGAGGATATGGTTTTTACTGATGGTGCGGTAGACAAATAATAATGAAATATAAAAAGCAGCATTGTAAATTTTAGCCTGAAAGATGAAGTCTTTGAAGACAGGGAAAGTAAGTGGTAAGATTTTTCTGTCTTTTGTTTGTTGGCACGTTTGCTAAGACCTACCTCATAATGGGTTAACATTTTAAATGTAAGCCCAAGTCTATCAATTGTATTGTTGTGATCTGATTGTCAGGACCAAAATGAGACACATTTGTCTTATAATACCTCTAAGAGTGCTAAACATGTGTGTGTATATAAAAGTATAGAAGAGTTTGATGAGGCAATAGTATTGATTATGAGCGGACATGGGCTAATACACATAAAGATGGGTGTGCAATACACACATGCAGAGCAAAGAGTTAAGCATTGACACAAGCATTCTTTCTGCAGCCCTAGAGCTGACATTTCCTAATATAACTGCAATCTTCATGTTCACTATTAAAATAGGACTTAATATGGAACATACAGTAGTGGATACAAATAAATGCTGACACATACACATGCTGTACATGTATACAAGGCTTGGCTCAAAATACTTTGGATTCAGTAAACCTGTTTTAGTGGGGGCACAGCAAATAAATGTGATGTTCTTAATATAAATTTGCAACTTTAAGTTTTAATGCATTTTAAAAACCTGGTAAAGATTTTAATTTAGTATCTCTAACAGGAGATATTTTACCCCTTCACATAGAAGTTTCATAAACCAGATATTCATCATAAGCATGTATAATTTTGACTCTTGGCCAGAGGATTTTCTGGATTTATGTGCAGGATAAACTCTGATAGTCTATTCACACCCTGCATTCTTAAGATGCCACTCAGAATATCTCATAGTGGATTCACAGTTATTGCTGTTTCTTTAGGCTTCACTCTATTTATTTCAAAAATACAGTGAAACTTCTTAGGAGAAGGAAAATTACATTTAATCTCTTTATGACCAGGTATATGAATCAGTTTACCTGCACTTGTTCCATTAAAGAAATATAACAGCTTAGTTTCAAAAGGTCAGTAACTTCTGAAACACTCTCGATTCTCTTTCTTGTCTGCAGCTGAGAAAGAGCAGAGACCACTCAATTCTCAGCAGTAAAGTGCTTCTCTCTACTTAGCTAATTTCCCCACACACTTTGTAGTTCACTGGTGACATATGTCCAATGCTTCCCCAGGTTTAAAAGAAAAGGAACTCACATTTTGCCAAAGAGCCGAGACCACAGAGGAGATGAAATATAAGATAAAGTAGTAACACTGCAGTGAAGTGAACCCAAATGGGACCTTGATTTTTTTAAAGTGACATATTACAGACATAAACCTGAGTTGGAGAGATCCAATCTATATCAGCAGCAAGAGCTAAGCTCTCCAAAATCTGAGAGGGCTCAGATCTCCTGGCTAGACTTGCTCCCATCCTTCTGTGAGACTAAAAATATAATAGGAAACTCTAGCAAGAACACGTATTTTCAGCTCCATGATTTGATTAATATTGGTAGAGCACTTTCAAGATTACTCATATTGCATAGCATGCATTTCTCTTGAAGAGTATTCAATCCACTTTTATACTGACTTTTATCACATTCAGGAATGCACAAATACTACGCTTTACATACATTCCATCATCCTGTGCAAACCCTTTGTTTATATATCTGTAATAGCAATGTCCCTCAGACAGTTTTCTGGCAATAAAGCCAACTGCCAGCAGAACTGAAAGTAAGTTAGAGTGAAAAATTATTTTACCCTCCAGAAAACATGGGCATGTTCAAACACTTCCTATCAGGCATGGTCATCAGGAGTGTATTAGTTGTTGTAGGTCAAGAGCATGGAAATTGTTCCATCATTTTATCAATTTATGTAATTTTCCGTACTTGAAAATGTTACCTCACTCTAATTTACCAGTACAGATACAGCATCTGTTTCTACAGTCAACTTACAGTGAGGCATACCTGCTCATATAAATACATAGCTATAGAACTAAAACCATGA
The DNA here is from genome assembly GCA_013397315.1 of Donacobius atricapilla. Lineage (NCBI taxonomy): Eukaryota > Metazoa > Chordata > Aves > Passeriformes > Mimidae > Donacobius > Donacobius atricapilla. Next base: position 281,482 of record WBMY01004226.1, read on the forward strand.
ACAAAATATAAATACCTCATAAGGAAAATAGATTAGTACTTAATTTCACAGTGTTGGGCTCAATAGACCAAGGTTGTCAGAGAAGCACAGTTATAGATTAATTACGCCCATTTTTGTCCTATAAAATTTTAAGCCTTTTATTTTCATTGTTACTTTCTAAGGAAAACTCCAGACACCCAGGTTTACTAGCGTGATTTCAGTAGTAGAATTTCATTCATTGGTAGCATTTCAACTGCTAGCTCTGAGAACAGAAAGAGAACAGAATTGCTCTTGCTGGGAAAGAGCTGTCTGAGGGCAGAGGAGGATGAAGTATCTGCTGTTTTTTCTCTGGATGCCACAGCCAACTTTAGCCATGGACTGCCACGGAGGACCTTATGATAGCTTTCACAAGAACAGTTCAATGCATTTCACTTAGTTGTCACGTTTTTTGAAAAACACCGTTGTGCAATGGCAGTGGTGTGGAATAGAAGTTGAATTTCACTGTAGAGATAGCTACCTTTCAGTGGTGGGTGAAGTGATCCCAGCAGACTTCGTAAAGCACTTTGGGATTCTTACAGATGAAAGGTGCTATATAAATGTCAGGTATTGTTATACACCACTTAGGAAAAATGTTTCCGTTTATTTCTCTGGATTTACTGTTGAGCATTTAGAGATAATCGTCATTGCTGATAATAACAGTAAGAATAGTATCTTGAACGCTGCAGACTGTGCAGATTGTTCTGTAGCAGGAGGTCGCATACTGATAAGAAGGAGGAATTTTTTGACAATGTGATTATAGAGAACAAGCGATTTTTCATATTATATGGTCATAGTGCAACAGTCAGAGTTATTTACATGGCTGCATCATTTACAGCCCAGGATTATTGAAAAGACTCAGCTGAAAGGCAAGCTGCTTTCATGATGATATTCAAAACAGCACAGTACAACATCTCCCTGTAGAAGGCTCATTTGTTTCACTGTATTACCTCTCTATACTCGTCTAAGTTCTACTCATTCATTTTATTAATAGATTTTATTTAAATGCCTGATGGATGTTTCTAACAGTGCTTACCCAAGCACCGATTAGAATTTGCTAGAGGGATTCCAGTGTTTATCCTAACATGAACACCTTTGGATTTTGGTGTTTTGTTTAGGGTTGGGGGGGCACTGCTTTTTAGCATAACAGAGTTCCAAATGTAGTTCAGTATTGATTTTAACAGGACCATAAAAGGCAGACAGCTTTTGCCAGGTAGATGAGTAATTTCAGCAGTACACTAACAGATCAAACAGTCTTTATAGTACTGGAAAACAATCCTGCCCCAGCAATTCTCTCAACTGAGTAACACCTGAATATAAACTCACATTTCCTCTCCCTCTTCTGCTTCCCAGTCTCTCAGATTTCTGTCTTCCAGTTGGGGTATCTCATTAACCTGCAGGCTCTATCCCTGCCTCATTATCTTCTCCTGAACATCTGAGGGAGGCAGAAGTGAGGCTGTATTAACCCACTGATTGCTGCTGACCGAGTGATGCCCCTGAGCCCTTTTGGAAGCAGCTTTGGCTGAATAAAAGCTGCTGGAGGATGTGGTCCAGGACTGACTACTGGATAAGTGTAGGAGTGATCTACAGTGGGGATTCCTTTTATTAAAATCTTGGCAAAACCTTTGTGTGGAAGTGAGCTAAGTCTGTCTCTAAGGAAGGCATGCAAGCTTCTCTGCTATTCCCAATGTCTTTTAGCACAGAAGCTGTAAATGCATTAAAATATACAGAACTACCTCCTTTCCTTCCTGCTAGCCAGCAAGGGCATTTTCCCAGTTAATCCAGAAAAATTACCCCCTGGAGAAAGACTAAATGCTAAAGAAAACAATGTTGCTGAGATTCATTTTACAGTCTCATACCCCTATCAAAAATGCCACATGAGAGCTCAGTGCCCACATCAGCATGGGTACTGTACCCAATACCTGCAGGACTGTAGTTATGGCTCTATGTATCCTATGTGAATTTCCAGAAATTCCCAGTCTTCCTTGAGTATTGACATTTACACCCAACTTCAGAGCACTGTTCAGAATTATCACAGAAGATCAGAGTGCAGCTTGGAGGCCAGTGTAATCATAATTTGATCATGCTGGTATATTTACTCTAGATAATAGAGTTTATTTATTCTTATTTTTTCTTTTTTGCTGCTTTTGGTCCCTCCCTGTGGAAGTTTAACTACTGACTATCATAGGAGGAATAAAAAAACCTCAAAATTGTGGAAAAAGTGTGATAGATTTTTCCCACACATGAAGGAAAACCGGCCAAATAGCAGGAACAGAGATCAGCATGTGTAGATTAAGGGGGGTAAGACAAGATGCTACTTGTTCCAAGGGCTAAGCAAAAATTTAACACCAATTATATGTGCTTAAAGGACTAATATAAGAGAAGGCATTTTTAAATGAAAAATCTAGAATGAAACTTGTGAAGTACTTATGTAGTTAGTCAGACATGTGACTTAAGATTTGAGGAAAGACATTTCTAAAACCTCATACAGAAAACACAAAGCTTAAGGTTTGCTCCAACGGTATCATAAATTCTCCTCACACACAGGAAGTGTACAGAGAAATCAAAAGCCTGGAATGTATTTAAAATTTCACTTTTTTCAAGTGAAGTAATATTCTTAAGTATTTAGTCAAATAAACATGTACATGGAGTAGGACACATGCTCATCATATGATAGGTGGTAGATCCATCAAACGCTTCCCAGAGATTTCTTTGTGGAAACCACCAAAGAACCTCTGTAATTTAATCACTGGCTTCTGCAATTGGCTGACTGCCTGTTAATTGCTTGGACAACACCCAAATTGTCAGACCAAAAGACCACCCAGTGATTCATTGGGCTGTCACTTCATATAACCAAAGCAACAAATATAAGAAAGAGTGCCTGAAATGAGCCTTGTGATGCCTTCTGATATTTTCTCAGTATCCAATCCATTAAAATTGTTCATCACCTTCCTTAAAAAGCTTGAAATGTTATTGCTGCAAATCTCAAGTTCCTAAGGAGCAGTTATACTCCAAAGTGATCCTGCAAAAATATCTCAAAGGAAAGCCTGTCTGGTAGTTCTAAGAGTTTCTATATCGTATTACTCAGGTGATTTTCCTGCTTAAACCTAGTAAGTTTGGGCAGGGATAACGAAAATCTACCAACATTTTTATTATGGAATTTTGCTTTTGTATTAACTTACCAAATGCCATGACCACCCTTTTATATATCCTTACAAAACCACTCCAGTGTACTACACAGAGATGACACTAATACAGTGACAATTATTTTAAGTTCCTAGAAGGTTAAAAAATATATTTTGATGTATGAAATATGAATATGAATTCTAAATGCATGCTTGGTTGCAATGCATAGAACTTTCCCATAACTACACTCAGGATATTATCAGTGAGATAGAGGGAGGGTGAAAAGATATTTTTTATTACTTAAACAGTGGCGTAATTTTGAAAATACAGGAAAAAAAATGGATTTGGGAGACCTTGAAGCAGCTTTTTGACAAATACCTGCTCAATGGAATGAAATCTAAGATTGATTCAATGGATGCTATGAAGTGAGAAGTAAAACCTATCAAACCTCCAAATTATATCCTAAAAGCAGCAAAAATATATTTGCTCTCAGCATGCATTAGTCTGGAAGACATTTAAGAAGAGAAGTGCTTTTCCCATTACCAATGTCCAAGGCACTGTACTCAACAAGTGTAGGAGAGACAAAAGCAGGGTATCCCAGTGCTTTGATGCAACACATGTCCAGCTGCTGCTCTTTTCTCATCACTCATCTACTTTAACTGTTGTCACACATTTTATCAGCCAAGAATTTCTGCTTTCCCTGTGTAAATCCTTTGCCTGAAGCAGTAGTTAAGGAGTGCTGTCACTCCAGGACATGTATCTCGACATCTGTACCAGGTTTTTGGTCATAGCCCATCAGACATCAGAGGATTGTTTGGTCAGAGCCCATCCACTGAGTGCAGCGTGAAGCTGTGACAGACCCTCCCACGTGGAATCTCGGCCTCTGCAGACTGCCTGACAAACAGCTGGATGATCCCCTGTGCCAAGGCTTTCTATTTCATACAACACAGCAAGGGCACCAGAGGGATATCAGTTCCCGTTTCTCTCCCAGCTTCTGCAGAGGGTTAGAAGAGACATGCCCAAATCTGCAGCTGTGGCACTTGGATGAGGGTGGCTCAGCGCCACAGTCTGCCCACTCTCCCAGTCACTTTAGCTGATGCCACAGGCAGTGTGGATTAAACCTCAACCTGTGGAATGAGATATGCTGTGCATTGGATATTTCATCTCCCCCTTCAACTGCCACTGGTTTAGTGTCACCCTGATTTTTTCAGCCTTCTCTTCTGTTTCACAGTTTCATGTTTTGGGTTCTTTCTCACGTGCTGGTCTCTAAACACTAACCAATGTTATTGTAGTTTCAAGGAAAGTTTTCATTCTTGTTCTTAGAAATATAGACAGCTGATGGACAGTTGCCTTGACCAATGGGATGGGGAGAGGTGTCAACCTTCTCCCCCAATCCCTGGCCTTTGTAGAAATACTATATAATGGAGTCAGATTCTTTTAAATAAACTTGGTTTTAATTCATGCCTTCTGATCAAAGTGTGAGTGTGTGTTTGTGTGTGTGTGACAAACTGTGTCAGTTTAGAAGTGTTGAGGGAGGTAGTGCTGATCTACTTTGTATGACAGCTCACTATAACACTGCTGTTTGCCCCCAGCATTTAAACAGCGTTTTCTAGTTCAAGGCACTACCGTCATTATGCTTCCTTGTGCTAGTTTTCCCTCTGCACACAGTTAGATGTGTAACACCTGCTTTTATCTCTGAGGGCCGGGAGATGGTCCCACAAAGTGTCCCTGAGGTTTCAGCTGATGGTGCAGAGACTAAGACTGCTAGACAGCTTTGATTCTAGGTCTCATTTTTGTTTCTTCCCTTTCAAAATCTCTCTACTTCTTAGCCAAAGTAAATGTCAGTGCAGACAGTTCAACACTACGTAAAGATATTTGGACCTTAAAAATGGTTTTTTCCCAGATAATTCATGACAATTTCTATAAAGCACTGCAATTAGTAGAACCCATAGTGCAGAATCCTACACCTTGTATCCCACTACCTTGATCTGTCCTTCCTCTTTGTCTGTGACAAGGATGTCCACAGTCAACAGCTTTCCTGTCCAGGCTGCTGCTCATTCTGCAAGGAAATACAATTTTGAACTTTCAAAAACATCCTGTGTGTCTTGCTGTAGGAAGAATTCTAGAAATTTAATATACAGGGAAAAATGTCAAAATGTAGAAAAAAATAGTTGCAATTATAGTAATACAGGCAGATATGACTTACTGTCTTTTGAACACTGATATTAAAAAGTTAAAAGCTTCTTTAGAGGCACATGTCACTAAACTGGTATCCATCTTTAAAATAATCAAGCTTTAAGTTCAGTCTTAGCAATAATATTCCTAAACACGTTTTTTTCGAACAAACTCAAGAAAAAGCTGGAGTGAATTTCAAGGCTTGAGTGCTGCTGCCATCTACATGGCAGGAAGACTATAAACCAAAACAAACAACAAAAATCTGTATGTTACATTTACTGGGCAGAGCTGTAAGTCTGTAGATCAGTGTGATGATAGAAAATACAGTTCTGAAACTGAACAGAATCTTTTAGTACCCTGAGTTTCTATGTGGAAAATTCATGTTAATTTAGGGTATAATTTCCCCACATCCTTATTATCAAAAAGATCACACATTATTTAGATAAAATTTAAAAATAAATAAGGAAAATATCACTATTTTACTAGTTTTGGATATTGTTAATACTTTTCTGATGAGTATTATGTTCTCAAATGCCAAAAATAAAAAAAAGGAAAGAAAGAAAATCTGCCAGTTGATGTAAAACTGGAGGAACTAATGTACTTAATGAAACAACATATACTACTCACATATACTACCTACTCCAGTGAGGCTTTTTTTCACAATTGTCTTATTGAGAGTATTGTAGAAGAAGAAAACCAGCTTTTATTGCTATATTTGCATGGCACAATGTAAGTTCAGGCAACACAACTCTGTATTCTGAAGTTAAACCTTCTTGAAATACATGAAAGAAAAAGATAAATGTAATTAAATTTGTACTGCTAAGGAATCTTGCCAAATGCACAGTCTGCTCTAAAAAACTTTGCAGATGTTTGTTAACTTTCATAATCTTTGACATTGTTTAGCAACTCACACTGCTACACCTTGGCAGCTCTGTTTGTACTCACCCATCACTGCCATATCCAGCAGAAGAAAGGGAAGGTGCTCTTGCTGTGACATGCCTGTCCCACAGCACAGCTCTCAGACACACTTCAGACTTTCCAGCAGGTGTCATTCAAGAAACAAACATCCCATGGGCCCCAATAAGGCAATCTTGGGTTATTGTGTGAATTTTATGTTGCATCCAAGTTCAGAACTACTTCTCCAAAAGTAGAATTGAGGGATTTTCAGTTTAGGGATCTCTGAATTCATATGATAGCCCAACTCAAATGCTAACAGTAATGCTAAAATCTTTGTCTAGCAGTTCAGACTACGTATTTGTTGGAGTCCAGGGCATGTGGACAACCCCTCAAACTGCCCTGGGGAGTCTGAGACCCTGGCTGGGACCCCAGGAAAGCACTGTCTTTGACCTTAGTCCATGGGAAAAACTTCCAACACTCAGAGATGAATTGAAAACAACAAAGATTTAAAATAGATTTTAGTTTAGTTTGTCACAGGGTGAAAATTTGTAGTTTTGGATTTTTAGTATGGAAGTAGCTCAGAGTAAGATGGAGAATTTTGGGTGTTGTCTCATCTTCTTCTTCGTCTACTCCATCTCCTGCTGTGACGGCGGCACAGAGACATTGGTAGGATGGATTTGATGTAGAAATTGCATGTCTAGAATAGGCCGTAGTTATTGGTACAAAACTGTAAATATTGTACGCTTTAAGAGTTAATTGGATTAGAAATCTTTAAAATGACCTTGGACCCTCTGTCCATGTTCCTGTAGCTGCATTTTCTTTAGTGCACTGTGATTGCGGTAAGACCTTTAAACCCTTGTACAGGACTTTGAAAACAGAACACCCCTAATTAGGGGGTTGATGAAGTGAAAATCCTGCCAATATTCAGTGGGGGGAAAAGGGAAAGACCAGTCCTTGAAATTTCTCAGCTTGAAAATCCTTTTCTCATCCAAGAAGTATGGCCTGCAAAATCCAGCAGAAATACCCATTACAAGAAGCAGGACTTTGTCTTCACAGATCCCCCATCACAGATGTGGGTGCAATGCTATTCAGCACTGGCACAGTGACTCTGGGATTTGTGCTGGAGCTCACTGTCCTGTCTGCCTTCAAAGAACATGTTCTTTCACAAGGAGTAAAATCCTGGGCAGAGGTAATGCTGCTTACTGACCTGTCCCCTTCTTTTCTGACTTTTCAACACTTCAACTCAGTCAGACTTGCAAAACCATTTCCCTTGTTAAACTTCTGCTGTTTGGAGCTTGCGGCCCCAGTGCACAGTGGTTTTGTTAAGTGTCTCTATTTCAAACACTGAATCTCATCAATCCCATGTCAATGTGCTTTGAGAGCATCTTTCATTGGATTAGGGAAGGGCATTACTCCACAAAATACAACCCCAGAATGGAAGCAGTTTATTACAATGATCAAATTTAAAATATGTAAATGGCACAAGAGATTTCAAAATATAATGTTTGGATTTGGAGACATAAATGAACAGTTCGAACTTTAGGGAGGTTTCCAGACAAGAATCTAAGTCAGTGACCATTCAGTATGACCAGTCAGACCAAGTATGAATTATTCGGAAAACTCAAAATCCCTCAAACAAAAGAGATGCTGAAGAGTTTTGATTTTTTTCTTATTCTAAAGCAGTAAGCGCCTCTTAATTTTTTTTTAATAATATAATGAATTATGCATGTAATGTAAAAAAACTAGTATAGGATTTGAAAGCCAAAAGTCTATGTTTAAGTAAGACCCCTGCACACAGCACTTAAACTTCAATTTCATGCTAATTTTTGTGTGAACCGTCTCATGTTTCCACTCTGGATTGCTTGTTCCTCCTCTGGTCTTTGCACTGAGGCCAGTGCTTGCCTTGGCACACAAGCAGTAGTGCAAACACAAATGAGGAGACACAGAAGCCTGAGGCTGGAGTGGGGGGAAATCCCCCTGACAGTGAAACCACACCTTGATCTGTACAGGTCATTGGACCCAGTGACTTCTGTATGGAAAAAAATCCAAGCCACACCAAAACACCACATTACTTCTGCAGTTTAGGTATTCATGAATTTTTTACCTCATATTTGAAATTTAAACAACTACTCAAAAGTATTAGCATACTATTCCTTTTGACAGGATTCCTTCAGAGTAACACAATAGAAAAATAGATTCTTAATTGCCTTGGGACTTTGTTGCAAACTCCATCTCTGTAAGCATGAATGCAGTGGTACATCAGACCACATCTATATAAAATGCATCTTCAGTTTGGCTTACGAGAAACTATTGCAGGAAGTTCATCTGTACTTGTGTATTCAACTTTGAAACTGTCACTTTGTTGCAAAAAGATTTTTCTGAGTGAGTTCATTGTGAGCACATATTACAAAGTTGGTTGTTTGAAAGACATCCAGAAGACAAGGGGAATATATTTGCTTTACTGAGAAATAAATGTACCTAATAAAAAAGTTCCTTCCTTACCTTACTGATCCTGTAATGATAATTAGCACAAAGCACGCACAAGCATGTGCCAAACACCGATCATCACCGCACAAACCATTCCAGAGGGCTGGCAGTATTGGCAGGCTGCTGATGTGCACTGCTTTGCAGAATTAAAGACAAGCAATCAAATATCATGTTGCACAAATGTAATTGCTACTACAGCAGTACTGGGTGTTATGGACAATGCCAATTCCTTGAGCTATGAGACCTCCTTGAACACATCCATTTTTAAAATATCTAGATGAAAGAGTTTTCAAAAGATATTTAATCTTGGCCCAAGTGAGCACACGCTGATGCAAAGCAGTGATGCTTGTTGTGAATGGACTTCTTAATGTCCATGGAAGAGACTGCTGCAACAACAGGATGTGGTTGTTTATATGGAAGAGGAGCAAAAGAGGGAGATGGGTCTATCCTTTGTTTGCAATTTGTTCTACTCTCTGCAAGGTTCCTGCAGGGCTACTAAGTTCCTATAGATATATTTACAATTTTATTTTTACCTTCTTGATGTTTGCTACTCTCATTCAACCACAAAAGTTAGGAGAATACATGTCAGCTAAAGACATGCTCTGCTCTCTGTGGTGTTGTGCAAGTTTAAATACATCAATGGTATTATGCCACACATCCAGTACAAGAAATACAAGAATGAAGCCGTAGCACTCAATATTCAGTCACCATAATTCAAATACAACAACATATGAACAAAAGATACATTTTAGAGAGGAAAACACCTTCTATGAACAAGGAAAGTTGTTTCTGAAAAACACTGAACGTGTTAAAACCATTGACTTTTCTGCTCAAAGATGCCATTTTTCTGTGTGGTATCCACAGTCACAGAAAAAATAACATTAATTATCTTCTCTGGATTGCAGCCAACTTGAATTACACATTCTTTAGTTGAATAAAAACTGGGATATTTCTCATGATGCCCTTCCAGTGTGTCAGAAGGCTGTACACTGCACTGCACTGAGGGACATGGACTTACAGGATATAAAAAAAAAGAAGGAAGAAGCTTTCATGTCTGCTTCATTCAAACCATACTGTGGCAACAGAAACCAGGTTTAATCACTCCTGCAGCCATGACAATTCCTCACAAGGTAAAAAGAGATTAATTCCAGAGAATCTTTCCACACTGAAGAAATCTCCCCTCTCCTAGTTAAGGGATCTTATGGCTAAAGTGAAAATTAGAAGGGATAAATCAGACCAGGATTTCCACCATAAGGCACAGATCCATAAGACACATCCTCAAGACCCGTTGCCTTCAGTAGCACTCCAACTGCTGGTGACAAGGAAAGTGAGCTTACTGCTCTGAGCAGCCATTATTTGTCAAAGCAGCTTAAGTCCCACAGGATATAAGGTGATAAATAGGTCTAATCAGCGGCATATATCCTACAAATACAAAAAAATATTTTTTTAAGAAAAAAAAAAAGTAAAAAAAGGTATAGCTGCTTTTCCCAATGAACAAAAATTGATATTCAATTAAGTATATCGTTTCAGAAGAGGACCCCAAAGGACTTCTCCAGTTCCAAACTGGTACTGCATTTCTACAGATGATGTTAATGGCAGCATTTAGAGAAAAGGAAAATTTGCATCCTAGACCTGACAAAATTTGTTATCAATTTCCCATTCTCTCCTGTGCACAGATCATTCTTTGTATTTTAGTTATTTCTAAATATTCCATGTTTAATCCAAATTGTGAATTTCTCTTTTCAGGGAAAACAACTTTTCTAATCATTTGAAATGCATTTGGTTTTGCTCAGCAGTAAAATGCTATTGGTAAGAAAAGTCAGAAGGAAGGAGAGAAAAATTTAAGTTTTATGTATGCCAAACAATACTAAAATTGTTATAATTGTTTAATGGCAATCAAAGTTGTAAAGATCACTACATAAAGAAGTGAATGATACCTAAAAATGAAGAGCTATATTTTCTATATTAAAACTACCCAAATTTAGTTGAATACGTGTAAATCTATTTGCAATGGAAGTGTGAATTGAAGCAAATAAATCAGCCAAAAGAAGCTGATCTTGTGGAAGGCATTTCTTCTGAAAATGGATTGTTAAAGGTACCATAATAGATACAAAAAGCCATTTCATGTCCACCACACCATATTTGTCCTATTTCTTGGCTGTTCTTCTGCATCTTCTAATTCTTTTCATCTCAGTGGGCTTTTTCTAACACACCTTACAGGAGCATACTTTAGATATCCAGGGATGTGGCTTCATGTCATCTGGAAAAGAAATGCATGATTTTGAAATGATTTGAAATTTGAGGCTTAATGATTTTACAATATGATGTAATAGCTGAGACTCTGTTACTAAAATATATGTTATTTTACAGTCTTTTTATAAAGTAACAAACTCTATAATTTTTGTAATGGAATAAAAACTTTAAGCACTCTCATATTAGCGTTAAAAGGTCCAGAAATCTACCTCCAGAAGACTGTTCACATTATAAATGATTACCAAATATGCTGATATACCAAATATGCAACCCAAAACAGCTCAAGAGAATGAATTATATTACTCAAAACTCTCCTCCAGCACAGGTTCCTGCTTCTTCCTTTCTTTGGTTTTAAAGGAAAGTACAAGTGGATCAGCAGAAAGACAATATCTATTTCAAATTAATAGGGTTTTATGTTTCCTCTGCAAAAATAATTGTCAAATTATATATATTTTCTCCTAGCAGAAATAATCCTACAATAGCTGTTGACAGAAGTAATGTTATATTATATTTTAATCCTGTCAAGGCATTTTAGAATTCCACAGAAAAGCTTTTAATCACCAATTTTTACCTTCATGATTTCTTTTAATTTGATGTACGGTAATATTTACAACCTAAATTTTAAATATTACTTGCATTAGAAATACTGTTCAAACAGGTACCACCACACTTTTCATGAGTATATGAACACTGAGAAAGCAGCACACATTATTTTATTCCTGTCTAACGAGTATCTTGTAAATTTATCACATTATCTATGACATTTCTGTCTATCTGTAGATCACAGGCGCAGACACATACGCATTTCTCAATGACTGTTAGGCAGTCTTCTGAGTTTACAAAAGTTTAATTTGCTATTAAAAAACCCCAGAACCTAAAGCAAACAGAAAAATCAAAAATCAAACCAAAACATATGCATCATGATTCTAGTAAGTCAGAACACTGATAGCATATGACACTACATCTACTGCAGTAAATTATGATGAATTCATCCATGCCTATGCTGGAAATCCCAGAATTTCTTTCTGTAATAATTCCTGGGCACTGCTGTTTTATATACAGTCCCTGGGCCAACAGTGCCTGTGAGCAGTGGGCTGCCTCTACATTGCATCTTCTTCCTGCTTCATTCTCCTCACCAGCAACAGCCTCGAGCACCCCAGGTCAGTCCTCATTTACTGCCTCCTGCTTTTCATGAGGATGCAAACACAGAAAATCATAACTTTCTGGGGTGCTTTGCACCTGGAAATTTACTGAATATTTACTTTTACATTCTGCCTGTGTCCTGATCAACAGTCATAGAGGTGACGCAATGCTGATTTAGAAACACTTTTCAGTGAATGGAACTTGGAGCTGGTAAATGAGTATTTGATGCAGTAATTATAGCTTGCCTCATAACAAGATAGTCACACTTTTAGTGCCATATTTTTAAGCACAATGTAGCTAATAAGAATCTGCTGTTCTTCATATATTTTTATTTCTATTTACTGCAGTTCTGCCTCTCACACACTGTATTTCAGGGGAAGTCAGAGACCTTTCCCATCTCCGTGCCGAGGTCTCTAAACAGGACAAGCAATTAAGTAAGACTGCAAAAATTGCTCAGATTTTCCCTATTATCTGTTATGCACTCAGAATTACATTCTGTCCTGAATAGTGAAAAATTTAAGAGAAAGAAAATTTAATAAGTGCAATGGTTTTGGAATGAAGGGATGGGAGAGATCATGAGCTGCAGAAGGGACCGGGCAGAGACTGTCTGATACTTAAGGCCATAAGCATAGAGGGGCTTTAGCATTTACATGGTTTCTAGCCAAAAGATGGAAAATACTGTACTTTCCATCTACAGCTTCCAATTCAATCTTCCATTAGTGAGGCTCAGTTTCCCTCTATTACCAACTGAAGTAATAGTCTATTTCCTACTCTACTTCAATGTGTCTTTTGGGGAAAATAAGAGGGAAGAGGCATCTGCGTCTACATGGTTTCTTGTGACTTCAGCTGAAATCTATTCCTTTTTCCCACAGGAGCTGCACTTGCAGAACCCTCCTTAGTAGGACTGCCCCACATATGAAAGCTAAGACACCTCAAGCTATGTTTAGTCCTGCTAAAATCCTCTTAGACTTTGACTAACAGAATTCAGAGCATTTTCAGTCCCCTTAGGAACCCATTCAAGCAACTCCCTTTGGACATGATCATCTGCATCTGGGGTTATAAATTTTACTCAGGTGAATAGCCCAGACCTAGAAGTCTAACTAACACATCTGTGGACACTCACTTGCCTTTTCAGTTTCCTTAAATGTGGAAAATGTGTCTGGTAAAATGGAAAACTACTGGGAGTATTTATTTAAAGAAAGAAGCACTTTAAGGGATAGTGCATTCTTTATGGGAGATTGATATGATTAAAAGTCAAGTTCTACAGAAAACTGTTGCAATTCTTATGTGATTATTATGTTCAAGGCCAGAGCAGAGACAAGTTTGAAAAGCCAAGGCTTTGCATGTCAAACAGGAGTAGTCCTCAGCATGTGGGGAAAAATGGCAGTGATAAACCTACTATTAGGCATCTGGGAGAGAAGCCCAGCATCTCCTCTGTGTGGGGCCTAAAATAGACATGAGCCACTATCACAGATAATGGCAGCCTGTAGCCTCATGAAGGGAGAAACTAAAATCCATTTCATTTAGACAAGAAACTGCAGTCTGATATTTACCTGTGTCCATCACTTGTGAAAAGTGTTTACTGTGAATTATCCAAGAGAAAAGTGCAGGTTGAGGGGTTTCATTACCTATCTGGGAGTAGTTCAGATCACACATTAAACACAAGAAATCACAGGTAAATCTTGGATTGGTGTCTTGGGTAGTCAAATGGATTCCTGCTATTCATCTGAGTATCTGCCTCCTACAATTGCTGGAGGCCCACACGCAGAGCAGTGAGAACATGTGCAGACACAGAAAATGTGAAAGTAAACCAGAATAAACTTCATGGGATTTTTGAAAACAAAGATTACTTTGAAAATAAGGCTCATTCTAATGTCAAGGAAAGAGACTGCACCTTTCAGCACCAAAAAACACACTGTACAGAGAGATGTGTTAAAGGCTGCCCTACAGCCTTCCTGAATCTGGTGGAAGTTGTAATAAAGAACCCTTTCTAGGAATAGTAGGAATTCCTTCCAGGTATATTGTCATATTTTCACCTCTTCCTCATCAGAAGAGACAATAAAATAAATATATCTCTTACCATCACTTTTGCACCTATGACAACATCTTGTAAGTGAAGCACAAGAGCCTCTACATAGATTTATTAATAAAAACTTAACAAATTAAGTTTGCAAGTTTGCCCAGACTTGAAATATGTGTGAGAGAGATTCTTAAGTCACAGGCTTCACCAAATCAAATGCTGACCTCCCAAGTATTCTCAGGTTCCATGATTTGAAGTTAAAGCACCTGAGAAAATCATAGCCAACTGAACGTCATATTATTGTTTCAATGTTTGCTACTAAAAGTAAATGGTAAGCTTTAAGTAAATGTATTGTATTACCAAATCTTTCCTTCCAAGCAAGCACTTCTGTCAGAAGTGTCTTAATTTCTTATCACAGAATTTCATCCGCACAAGGAGCAATAAATAATTCATGTTCCTGGCTCTTTGTTGTGTGTCCCTGAACTGCACAGAGCTGGAAGGCTGACAGCTGTGTCAGGACAAGCACCAAAGATCTGACATGACAAGTGACTAACAAGTTTCTTTCAGTCTATAGTGAAAGAAGACAATGGCATAAAGTGCAAAAACGAAATCCTGAAACAAAATGAAACTGTTTCTTTCTCTTTGCCTAAGTGTTTGCTATGAGCTTATTTCCGACCCATAACCTCTGGTCATTTTATAGTACTGCCCAACCCCCTTTACTCCTCACATTCGCCTGGCCATTTACGCCTGTCCACGGATCAATATGAGCAATTCTTGGAGAAATACGATGTCTCCATGACAACCAAGCCACAAATTCTCAGTGGAAAGCAGTGAGACCAGTAGTGAAATCTCCTGAGGTTTTCAGACCTATAAGACAAGATGTCTTAAAATGCAGGAACGGACAGAAACAAAAGCCAGAGTAATTCATTGTTTATTACTAGTTTAATGATGTCAGATGGACCGATTGGAACTCAGTTTTTAAGTTTGGATGCTTTATCAACATGTATTTTTGCCAGTCAATATTCACCTCTTGACAAGCTTTTATTCTTTCCATTACTTCATAGAGATATGCAGAGTGCAGAATTGGATATGTAAGTTCCCATCCAAACAAGTACACTTTGTCAGAGAGAATTAATTTTAGGTTAAAATTAGTGTTATCTGTAAGGTACATTAATTCTCCCCTGAACACTGTAGTGCCACCTTGCTTTAATCCTTTCTTACTTCAAAACTGATCAAATCTTGGACAATCCATATTTTGGCCCATAATTGCTGTTAAAGGGACTACAGACAGTTTCTGAAGGAGATACTAAACACCACAGATTGTCAAACCTGGCTCCTTTCTGAGTAGATTATCTATTTCTTTCTAAATCTCATGCTGGTTTGTGCTGGACAACATTGAGTTCAAGTCTATGTGGCTTTAAAATGAATAGAGATTTACAATTCATTGGTTTCAATTATTGTAACATATACTGGTGTTCATTTCTCTGGAAAAGATGAAAAGGGAATGTAGTTCAAATCAGGTATATGACAGTAGTTGAACTCCCAAGGAATCTTGGAAGAGTGGAGTGTGCTGAAATATAATCCCCCAGACATGGGTCCTATCCGGGTTCTGAGATGACTTAGGGGACCTGACATGGATTTCAGACTGCACCCTTTGACTGAAAATTAAATCTCAGCAGTGTTCCTTGGGGAAGGATCAGGGGACTGTTGGCAGCTGCCCCCTGTCAGCACAGGCTGCAAGATTTGGAAATCTCTTAACTAAGCTGACAGGCCACAGAGACGATGAATCAAAAATATGATACACGGATCAGCACACAAAGATGCAGGAGGGTACAGAGAAACCAGATAAAGCAGGAAGGAAAATACCGAGTGAAGAAAGATATTTAACTCTTTCACTAATGAGGACTTATGTGCAGCTTATGTGTGTGGTGTATATGGGTCAAGCTCACAGTTTGCTTAAAAGATCTTAGTATTTAGTCGCATAGAGTGTTTTTAATCAGCTGTGACTCAATACAATCTATATTTAATTGTTTCCTTTTGGGATTCATTTAATAAATTTTGTAGATGTTCCATAACGAGAAAGATAATGAAACTACATGAAGATAAATCTTTCGGATACCAAAAAGGATGCACTTTACGGATGTTCCTGTATTTAGCTGAATCAATGTTAAGAGTCATTAAAATGAAATAATGATTGTGAGCTGATTTAAAGGAAAGAATCAAGCTATTTAACACCACCAATTTGCTTTCCTCCAGAGATACGGTATTTGAGTGTTTGCTGCTGCATTCAGCTGCAGTATATACACTACTTCTAATTTTTCATAATCTCACGCTACCTTCAAAGGGTCAGACATTGTACATATATTAAGTAAGCAGTGTAGTCCAAAAGTAATTATAATGAACTAGTAGTGTCAGCTTTCTTTTTGGTCATAAAGCCTTTATCCTTTCTAAGACCTGAATTCCTGATGAAAGAGGAAAGGATAACAGCTCCACACTGTGACCCCTGGAGGTGACCATTAATTTGACATTGCAGCTGCTAAAAGGGAAACAGCATTACAATGTGCTTTTTTTCACAGACCCAAAAGCTGTGCCAGATTTATCACTTGATACTTGGTGGCTGTCTTTAAATGCCTCTCACCTGGACTCTCAGACTCTTCCAAGACACATCTGTCAGGCGCATCCTCCACATCTTGGAAGTTTGCTGAGTTGGAGCTCTTGTCATGCTTCAGCACACTGACTGGAGCAATAAAGAATAAAAACACAGGGAGGAAGAAATGTAATGTATGTAGAAATCAACACTTCCTGGTTTTCTGCAGAGCCTTCAATGCTGAAGACATAATTTGAAAACACAAATAATAGAGTGAAAAAACCTCAGAAACACAAACTACTTATATATAACCACAGGACAGTTGAAAAATCTGTGGACAAGAATGTACACCAGGTCAGGTTTGAGACATCAGCTTAAATGAGGTCCTTTAGAAGTGGAAAACCTGTTTTTTCTTACAAAATCCTAAACTAATAAAATAATTTAGAAGTCATAAAAAAATGCTTATCTGTTTCACGAAGGAAGCAAGTAAACAAGACAAAAGATCAGTTAGATGGTTTTGTAATTACTGGAGTCATTCAGCAGGGAGAGAAATGGTGTATGCTTTAAGATGAAAATATGTTGTATACAAGAAGCTGGAATGTGTAAGAAAATTGCTGATAATTCCAATGTACAGTGAAAACCAGACTGAGTTGCAGTTGAAAGATTACCAAATTTGGTCACATGTTTTATGTAATTGCTAAAATCATTTTCATTTCAGAGCATACAATATTTTCAAAACTTTCCAAACTATTTTCAGGGAAACAATTACCTGTCTATATATGACTTTTTAATTCACTTGGCTTTTGAACAAATCCCACATAACTTTTCCTGAGCAGAAGAGAGGTATTGCCCTTGTCAAAGTCCATTTCCCTCTCTTCTGCTTCATATCTCTACATGGAGCCACAAATACAGCTTGAAGATGAAGTACAATTATTAACCAGTATATCATAGAATAGCAAATAAAGACTAGATCTTGATTTTTCTGTCCTGTTAGAACTCTTAGCTGATCCTATTTCCTAAGACAGTGGGAAAACAGTGGCTGGAAAACACTTCTCTTTTTTGTAATATCTAGAAAACTAAGTAAAGTTCCAAACTTCTGGGGGATGGGGGATACCAATGACTATGCACAGTCTCCTTGTTCTTCTGTCTTCTTTTCAAAAGAGGAAATACCTTCCCTTACAAATTTTGATGATTTTTTTTTTTAGACCAAATGAGTATTTGCTGAAGGATTATGTAATTTAAACACCTATTTAAATTTTCCAAGATTATGAGTGCATCAACAAGGCCTCAGGGCAGTATGCAGACATGAGGAGCTCAAAAGACTCATATTCCACTTCAGTGCTCCGTACTTGCCATGGGTTTGCAGCTATTGATCCCAGGTCACCAAAAGGTTCCATCATTCTTGACTCCTGCAACTACACAGAGTCTGTTTGAAGCAATCAGGGCTTCAATACTATTGTGGAACTAGACCCTTGAAAATGTAATATTCAAACATAATATATAATAAAAGCCATGATAGTGACACCATGTATTTCACCTGAAAAAACCCAAAAAAACAGTTAATTTTGCTTAAAAGGTTTGCCTTGGACAGCAACAAATCAGTACATAAAACCCTGCCCAGGTAAAGCAGGAAGTGTTGACGTGATGATCTGCATGGGGTGAGCTGACGTTGAAGAACAATTAGAGCAACAAATAACAAATGTTCTTGTTCACACATAAAAAGCTATGATATGTAAAGGAAGAAATCTCTTTAAAGATATCTGTGCTTTTCTCTTCTTACAATATTTAAATAATTTTCAAATGCACTAAGTGAAGATTCCCTCTTCAAAAGAAAAATTAGAATAGACAAGTATTCAGATTATATTTAAAATAAATTTATGCCAAATTTAGAACACTTTTTTCTAACACAGTTCTTCATTCAGTGGAGTCAGCTGCACTGTCCTGAGTGACAGATTGAGTCATTACAGCTGGATGAATTTAAAAGTCAGAACTACTCTGAAGTAGAACAATAGGAAATTTTCCAACAGAGTACCCAGTGATGAAAGACAGAAAACAAAAAGTACAGCTATGCCTTTGGAGGGAAAGCAAAAAATCACAAGACCTGTCTGTTTTGGTCGAATAGTAGTCACCAAAAATTCAGAATCAGCCTTTCAAAACAAATTGTGTATTTTCACCCAGTCAAGAACTCTCATAGTGAACCAAAGAGGGAAGACACTTTCACAGCACCAGAATCAGTCCCAGGTAGGAGCTGGCAGAGACTTCCCTTACTGGAACTCTGTGCTGCAAATGCCTTGCATGGGACTAAGACAAACCTGCTCAAGTGCTCTGCTCCTTCCCAGGCCACATCAGCACAAGTCAGATAATTTCAACTGACCAGCTGGATTTCATAACACAGAACTGAACAGTGTTCTTAGTGAAGGTACCGGATTCAGCTGAGAGGTAGCTCAGAGCATAACAAATAAAACCCAACTAGAAGCAGGTCCATACACAGACGAGGTACCTCACAAGGAAGGTGTGAAATGAACAAGAAAGAAAACGAGACAGGACAGCAAGATGCTTGGACAAAGCAGGAGAATTTCTAGCTGATGTATCTGAGTAGATACTGCAGAGATTTGGGGAACTCCGGGAGAGGATAGAGTCATTAAAAGCCAAGAAAGACAAAAAATGAGAAGAAAAGGAATGACAGGCAGAGCTGATAGAGCTGAAAAATGCCAAAAAGCATGAAACACTTGCAGTAATAGCTGGTCATTAAGAACAGTTTAAAGGGAGTGGAAAGGGGTGGAAAGGGTTTTCATGGGAACAGAGACAGAACTCTGGAGAACTTGTGCAAAAACAGCTGTCAAAGAAAGCAGTGCAGCAAGTGTGAGTGAAGGGAGAGAAGTGCTTGTTGCAGAAAACCAGGAGACAGGCTGGGACCGGGCCACTGGTGCAAGTACGGGAAGTCTCCCTCAGCCCTGTCACTTGCTCAGAAGTACACACACCTCCCTAGACAAAACCAGGCAAATAAACTTCACAAGACCCTGGTTCATGAAGTTACATAATGAGTGCAGGCAGCCAGCAAGAAAGGGAGCAAGGCAGAGACCTTCAGATCTTTCTTCCTAAACCATCACATTGTATGCTGAACTGAAAAAGAAAGGTTTCTTAAAAATATCATGGAAGAACAAAGGGAATTGGAAAGTTAAAAATAAGGAAAGTACAGTCTGGCCCAAATAAAGAGTGAAAGTAAAAATGGTATTATGTAATCAAGGAAAAATATAAAAAAAATCTCAGCACTAACACCTACTTTACTGCATGTTCTCTTAGGAGAATAGGATTTTATGTACAATTATCAATAGGATAAGAAGTGTTCTTAACTGCTTATACTGAGGATGCTGATGGAATTTAAGTTATTTAAACATAAACAGTGTCATTTTTATTCAGAAGACACTCTGTCCTACTTTGGGTTTAAATGGACCTTAAAATTACTTTTGCTTCCCTTTGAAAGGTAATCTCTATAGTCAAAGTGACATAAATAGAGTGTAAATGAGCCCCAAATCTCTGAGTCATAAGCAAGTTAAAAACCATTTCTGATATTATAACTCCAAAAACATTTTCTTTGTATTCAGTGCAGTGTCATCTCCAGGTACAAGGACAATAGAGGTTACCTGTGTTAGCATGGAAAAAAGGTAAAAGGACATATTTCATTGAAGCAAATGACCTTGAACTTAGCATATAAAGATAACATAAATCTTCATTGCACAGGATCAATCTTGAGAATTATAGTATTTTTTTCTGATGCATCTTAATAAGCTCTTAGGACTTGTTTACTCAACTTGATACCCATTCTCTTACATTATTGAAACAGAAAAAGTCATTAAATAGAGATGGGATTTAGAATACTAAAAGAATGACATAAGATCATAGTATTTAATGAAACATTTATGTACCTAGTTTCAAAATATTTCAAACAATTCCACACAAAAAAAAAAAAAAATTCCCAAAAAGATACCACAGACTGGTGACCAGTCTTTAAAGAACAGTCTTTGAATAAACTGTTGAAGCTGTTCTTTCTGAATATATCCTAATCAAGAAATACAGCAACAACTCATCATGGTCATTCATTTCTACATGTTTGGTGAAAACTCTGAAAAGCCTTGTTCCACTCTGGAAATACCCCGCACTAAAGTCCAAAAACCACGTTCTGCAGACCAGTTTTTACAGGGCAGACACACTGGAGAAAGAAGTTTTCACACCTAAGGCAAATAAAACATTTAGCGTTCCTGATAAGATGCCTGTGTTATTGATAAGGTGGATTAGTAACTTAAAGACAGTTTGTCTGCAGGGAAAACGAACTTATTTGTCATTCAAAACAACTGGAGAGGGCAACAAAAATTATTTTTCTTTCAAAGATGTTAGGCAAGAGAGGATACAGGTGATTAATATATTTAAGGTTCAATATGGAATACAAAGCAACCTGAATCTAAATCAAACTGCATGCATGCAAAAAAAAAAAAAAA